>JARJDY010035483.1:0-16573 GCA_030264615.1 Cypha longicornis
TCTGTTGCTAGTGGAGCCGATGTGATTACCCCAGAAGAAGTAAATTAGTTTAACTTTTAAACTAAGCAACTTATTTTAGTGCATAATAGTACATTATAGACTAAGGGGTAGAAGTAAGATTTTATAGCTGTGGTGCGAATATTAAATCCCGAGCTGTAGGCGAGGGATTCAACGCACCGAAGCCATAAAATCACTTCTACCCCGTGGTTTATATACTATTTTTTTCTCTACTAGTGAATCGCTGCTCGCAAATTGTTCAAAATCCAAGCTTACTTAAATTCAAAGTGTTGACGCACAAAACTTCAAAAAATGTCAAACCCCCTTTTTGAGGTGGCCCTGAAATAATGAAATAAGTACCTTGGTACTCATAATGTGGTCATGTGATCACATAAAGTCATGGTTGATTGGTTGAGGTGGCCTTGATATAATGATAAAGTCCCTCGAGATTCATAATGTGGTCATGTGATCACATATTATTAACCTGGGACTACCGGGATCGAGAAAATCAACTTTTCTGGTTAACAATTGAGCGAATAATGGCGAGTTTCGAAACTAGTAGTGAAAAAACAAGATTATAACCAAATTATACATTAAAGGAGTAATGATCAGGGCATTAAATCTCACTTCTATTGAATACCAAAAAGAGAGCTTAGAAAAGTGAAGAAGCTGTTAAAGGAAAATAATCGCCCAAAAGAATTAATAAACCGATGTATAGTAGAAACCTAACGACGCTAAACTAATATAGATCTGGAAGAGATAACAAATACAATAATAAAATACTGTAAATTCTCGTATATCAAAGGTTTTTCACAGAAAGTGGACCGTTGCTTCAATGATTCCAATATAAGGCTAGGATTATAAAACCAAAAGATATTTGGAATGATCTACACAAACCTGAAAAGTAAAGTCAAAAACGAGAGCAGCTGCCAACACAGAAGTAAAAATGGCCCTCGTTAAACACGCCATAGAAACAGGACACAAATTCCAATTCGATGACACAAAAATCCTGGACAAAGAAAACTATTGGAATAAACGAAACACGAGCGCAATGATCCAAATAAAACTACACAACACTGTAAACGAAAAATCAGACACAAGGGCACTAAACATAGTATACTCAAACATCATAAACAAATTCAAATCGGAACGGAAAAAACGGGAAGAAGATCATGGCAGAGGAGAAAGAACGGAACTCAGAAACAAAATGGAGAGATGCAAATAAGAGAAGCAAGCAAGGACCAAGAAGCAGGGCACAAAGATTAAATTGCCGAACAACCACATACAAGATGTTCGGATGCTCGAACTTCTTCCAGACAAAACTGAGATTTTGACAAAGAGGAACAGCACAAATTAGTCGCAGACCACGCTTATTTTTTTAAAAACCTTTAAATGTTTAGGCCGAAAGTTGTGGCGCAACTGAAAGGCCGACGCGTCGTTTTACTGCAACTTCTTGTATTCCGAGAGTAAATTGTCATAAACGTGACCTAGATTGTCTTAGTCATTTCTGTCATTAATTGCTTTACTATGCAATTTAATCCGGACCATTTCTGACAAAAGAGATTTATTTAAAATGACTTCGGTGTCCAAGACCTTGACATTTTCAAAATCAAAACATTGAACAATTTTTACTTTATGTTCACAAAGGGCTGTACGATTGGTTTTCGTTACATTATGAGGTTTACAATCATTTTTGTCGTGGCTAATCCGCGGGTTAAGGAAACGTTTGGGCTGCCCAATATATACGGCATTACACTCACTGTAATTTATTCTGTATATGACATTACTTCTTTTCTGGTTAGATGTTGGGTCTTTTAATTTAGAAAACAATAATTTGATGGATTATGTATGATAATAAACAAATTTCAAACTTGGATATCCCGAGAGTCCCGCAAGTTGGTGAGCCACCACCGGTGACCATGGCATTTTTATAAACGTAATCATATTTAAAGTTAAACCTTAATTAAGAGTAGGAGTTGCAGTAAAACGACGCGCCGGCCTTTCAGTCGCGCCTCAAATTTCGGCCTAAACATCTAATGATTTTTAGAAAAATGAGCGTGGTCTGCGACTAATTTGTGCTGTTCTTGTTTGTCAAAATCTCAGTTATTTCTGGATGAAGTTCGAGCATTCGTACATCTTGTATGTGGACGTTCTGCAATTTTTTATTGGTGATTCCTTAGACTCGGATGGCATTTAATATTTACTGATTTTTTTGATTGTAGCTTCGTTGGCAAAATTTATTTATTTAACACACTTTCTGATAATGGCCGCTTGGCATTAATACTTATGACTTTAATAAGTGTATGAAAAAGTCTTCGACACAAGCTTTTTTTTTATTGGAATTTTTTAAATAATAGCCTATGTGCATGGATCGTTACCTCAACTGCAATAAGTTTATGAACACTTCTTGGATATTCAGCTTATTAATTTATTTAGAATTTTTTTAATAATGGCCTCTGGCATGGATCGTCACTACAATAAAAATTTTTCTGGATTTGTTTAAATGTCCTGACCTGACTCCCATTCCTGGTTGTCACACTTTAGGTGAAAAATTTAGTTTTAATTAATTACTTACAATTAAGATACCTTTTACCTCATAGTCTCAGTTTGTGGATTCTATGTACTTAAATTTCTCAATGATGGTAACACCTTTTTATGGTTTGCAATAATTATTTTGTTAGTTAAGCAATTTGATACATTGTCAATTAGTTCATATGTGATTAATTGTTGTCTAATTTTAGTTTTTTGACCATGTTAGCTTTGATGAAGACAAGGACACTTGTCGAAACGTTAGCACAATTTTAGAACTCATTTTGCAGTAAAACCTGCCTGCATTGCCAACTATTTGTCTTCGCTTCTTCATTTTTAACTTCACCATCAGGCATCAGCTTTACTTCAACTAATTCTTTAAACTATTAAATCAGGTAAAAAATACACGAATGTTTCATTATAAATATAATTCAATGTCCAACCGTCTAAATTATAATTTAAGACTCGTCCTAATTTATATAGAATCATTGAGATATAAGCTACTCTTTCGGTGGTTGCATGTCCGCACCCAAGTTCGCACTGACGTGCGTTCTCAGGGTCGTTCTGAGACATTGCAGGAATCCGGTTCTTCCTGCTATTTTGGCGCCTTTAGCTTAAACGCTTATCAGCGTCCTTTCGGTTTTCGGTCACCAGCACTACCGAGGTGATTTTTTAAAGCTGGATTAGTCGTTCGGCCTCTCTCTCGTTGGCTGTGTGGCGGTTTGTTCAGTTCATATTCAGGCAGTTCATATGGTACTATATACGAAAGGGCGATCTGCCATTTTTACTTTAAGTATGATGTTTTTAACTTAATCAATGTATTCACACACCTATGGCTAATAAAATTGAATAAAGTTGATTTTTTTCGAAACGAAAAAGTACTTTCTGCCTCGATTGGTCCATCTGGCCAAAGTAGGAGCCGTTAGAGCCCGTTTTGCCACACTGCAGTGATCGTTAATATCACGAAGTTATAGTAATCCTTATCTTAATTAACAAGTTTCAACCCCTACAGCAAATGCGATCTCTGCCGACCAACAACACCCTCTACCCCTTTTTTATTTGCTGCAGACTCTAATTAAAAGTATAGGTCCTAGAAAATATCGTACTAAAAGTTATACACTTCAGTTATAATGGTAACGGTTACGGAAAAAGTTAATCAGCAAGTAGTTGCTGAACTGCAAAAGCCCGCAAGACGCACTGCGGAAAGAGATTGGCTATCTGTGGCATGCTGATTTAGCCTGTCTCTGTACCCCAACTAACGGATTTAGATATATTCTTGTTGATTGTTTTACAAAATATGTATGGGTGAAACCCATTAATGTAAAGCGGCAGCCGCAGTCGCTAGTGTTACAGAGTCAATTTTAGGCGAGGAATAAATTCCTTAAAATCTTTAAATAAATTTTGGGAAGGAGTCTTATTATGTACAGATTAAGAAATTATTGAATCAATATAGAATTAATCACTTCTCAACATAAACTGTGAAAAAGGCAGCTATTGCTGAACGTGTTATTAGAATTAACAAAAAATTGAATTTATTAACAATTTAGTTTAAGAGGAAAATATGCTGGTATTCTCACTTCGACTGCTAACATCGGAAGCGCTCGGTTCTGCCATAGTGTTCGACTGCTAATCTACAGTCGAAGCCCCAGTCATCTTTAGTCACAGTGTGTTTGTCGTGGATATTTGAGATATTCAGGTTCTCAATGTTATTGTAAAGTCATTATTAAGCTAAGAGGGGATATGTTAACAATCATAAGGTTAGGTAGTACATGGAGAATCTTAATTGAATTTACAGGGAACGTAAAGAAGTCTACAAAGTATGATGTTTTGTTATGCACTCGACCATTTCGCCTTCTCAATGCACTACGCCTGCGGCGTTGGGCGTCAATTGGGCCAGCGTGAATAATAAGCATCATATCCACCCTCGTATAAACTACTGATATATGTGCGCTTGAATTTTACGAAATGGGTGATTATCAATGAATTGCCTTGCATTGAGCTAGTTCTGCACGTTACATAATTTTTACCAACTTTAATAGAACCATTCGCTGTATTTCTTTAATTCTTTCATGTTACATGAGACGTTACGGCAGTCGTACCGTTTGGTTTATAGCCGATTATTTAACATCCTCAAACAAGGAAATTTTTTTAAGTCAAAGTGATGTAAAACTGATCAGATATTCACAATCTTTTGTCACTGTCATTTAATACACACAGGGGGCTCATTTTAAAGTGGCACGGAAAATTGCTCGCTTCCTAGTAAAGATGTTAAAATGTGGTTTTCTCTAAACAGTAGCTACTTATAAGGCACACATTTTAATATTTTTTTATTATCTTCGCGCATACAAGGTGCTGCATTTTAAAGTTACAATACAGTTGTTTTAAACGAAACATATATTTTTTATACACTTACTTTATGGTCTTTAAAATGCACTTTTAAATGACAAACGACTTTTCATTTTCGGACCTAAAGTTTTTGTTTAAAAAATTATTTGTGTCGCGTTTTCATGTTATCCAAAAATTCACATTAACTTTATGCGTGAGTCAAAAATTGTACTTTTTACAATAAAAATTTCTTTATTATGCATACTTTACTCACCCTTGGTCTGTTAATGTGATGTTTATTATTCATACAGGGAGATCGCGACACCCGCAGAGTACGATTCCTCATTTTGATTTATTGCAACACCTGTATATTTTAAGTACTTACTGTTGTATAGTTCATACGCTTTCAAATCCCAAGACTCATCGACTAGACTGAGTGGAGAGCTGACATCATCAATACTAGTTTTCGCAAAAGAACTCAAACAAAGATAGACGAACAATTTATAAAATATTTGGCAAAGTAGTGCCACTGAAGTCTTCCTCATGTGGTATGTCTACATGTGGAATGTGTTTGTTGATGTTCCACTGCGCCCATATACAAGTTTTAAAGAACTTTGCAATCCGCTAATAAAGATTCTAACGTAGAGAAGGCTTAGCAAACGTTTGAGTCGCGCTTGACTGAAATTATCAAAGCCTTCTCTACATTTTAAGCCTAACATGACCTCATGCGTCAGAATCTTTGATAGCGGATTGCAAAGTTTTTTAAAACTTCGCAAATGGGCGCCGTGAAACAACCAGAAACACGTTTCATATGTAAACTTACAACATAGAGGAGGCTTCACTACTTTTTTATTTTACTTAATTAAATTTTTGCAAATGGCTGAAGAAATTTATTTCAATAAGAAAAGGATACACTTTTTCTTTATCTACCTACTACATTTATATAGTATAGATCACATGTTAAAATTGGTCTTCAAACGACGAAAATAGCGTTTTGCGCATGCACGGTGTAAAATAAGATTTCGTCTCATTCTGGTTTCCTAACACTTTAAAATTATATCGCATAGTAGTTTGGTACTTACCCTGTTCTGAATTGTGACCATAATACGCTGCTCTCGGCGTGTGATCTTGTGATCTTGTCAAGCGTCGCCAGAAATTCTGTCTTAAGTTTGCATTTAAATTACTCCGTGATGAAATTGACCACCCTGTGCCACTAACCAACTTAAACTTTGTTGTACCTCTTAGAAGTTTAAGATCCTGTTTACAATTTAGTTGCAAATATCCACATACAAATATAATGTTATGGTCACCTCTCTGATGCATTTGTGTATGCTTAACTGCTGCTTGTGCGCATTGTGATGTATTTAATGATACATTTGAACACTTGGCCACACATCTTTTATAAACTAATCTTTATTTAATTTGGTTTTTTTTTGTATACCTCCTCTCTAAAAGTAGTGGGGATGCCAATTTATTATTGCTATATTATTTTTATTGTAATTGTTCTCATACAATGTTTTAATAATAGGTCACGTAACATTCCTTAGATAATTGCTACATTTGTATTTACGTTAGAATTTATTTATAACTTGTAACTCTCTTTTCTCTCTTCTTTCTTCAATGTAAAGGCTTACTTAAGCTGTTTTTGTGGAAATGAAACAAATTATTATTACTATTTAATTATTATTACTATAAAATGATAAACATGCAAAATGCGTGTTTTGTTTTTGATTCACCCAATTATACACAGCGCGCCCCACATTTACTGTGAAGCATTCGGCGTTTAAACAACCACTAAGAACGAGATTTTGATCAAAAAATGTACTCAGATTTTTTTTAATATGGCGATATAATAGAGATACTCGCCTCCAAATTTTAATTGTCGCGCTGGTCATAGCCGATGGTTTCTGCTGTTTATTCTCATCAAGTGTGGGACAGTATTTATTATAGAGAGGACTATTGTGATTTTGGGCGCGAAATTCTAAGACGAAATATTTGAATTTTCCTTTGTCAAAAAAGGGCACTAAATATATTCCTTATTTTTTTTTAGCCTGGCTCTACGCATATGAATATTTGTGACAAATTTGGGATTGATCTAGCATCTGGTTTGGCCGGGTTTTAAATAGCTTTTTTAAATCTGCAAATTGACACAAATTTTAATTTTGTATCTTGTTCCTTGTGGGTCTGAAGATGGTACATTTTTGGTTTTTATTTGAAACTTAACAGCGTATTTTTTGTCGCTAAAATTCATTCAGATTTTTGTAAAGAATTCGTCAAGTTGATCAAGTTAGCCATGATAAAGGCACGAACAAATTTAAAAGTCATTTTGACAAAATTAAAAATCTTAGGCTCTTTCATTATTAGGAATTGTTTGTCATGAAGAATGTCCATTTAGTTAATATGATTCAAATCTACTTTAAATGCAATCGCAATGGACTGCTAGCAGTTCGCTAATATTCCATACGTTATTTGTCTAAATAACATGTAAGTATGTTCGCGCTTTATCAAAACCAACTTGATAAACTTTTATAATCTTTTACGAGAATTTTAATGAAATTTAGGAACAATTTAACTTTTTAATTATATTCGGAAGAGATATGGTAATAAAAATAAATTGCAACACTTAATTGAAAAAAATATGCATCCTAATTAGTTAAGAAAAAATGTATTATTCCATATCAAAAACACCTTCAGCAGTTTCCTGGGGTTGCGTCAACACCCCAAGGCCGCTTTGCTTCTCGCAGAGCGACGTTTTGAAGTGGGGTAGACCGACCAATTTCACATCCAGGAACCTTGGTTCCACAACGGACGTGTAAAGGGTCTATCATCAGGCGTGGGAGCTCGCTTATACGGTTCCACTGGCGGGAAGTGCAGGGCTTGTATTTATATCTCAGGCTCTGCTACTGGCACGCCAAGATGGGACTTGTCTTCGGACGACGTGATAGTCATGGAAGCTGCAGCTGAGGCCTGGAAAATTCTGATCGCGTCAGCGTATCTTCTCTATGATCAACCTGACCCTGCCTCAAAGATGGTCCTACGGCTGATTGAGTTCTCTGTGCTGAGCAAATGGGAGTTGCTGCTTGGCTGTGAGCCAATGCGCATCACACGATTTGGGGAAGCTCGGACTTAAACACAAGGGTAAGGCTACTCAGCGAGAACCTAACAGGGACGTAGATGGTAATACTAAACCGGGGGTGTTCTGGTACGTTTGTCAAAAAACTGTGCAGGGAGCTGCCGGGAGCTGATTGCTAACTCTTATGTTACAGAAATCGGAGACACACAGACTGGGATGCTTATCGTTGGACGCTAGGCTTCAGATTACCTGCTGTAGCTTAGCCACTTAGGTCCAGCCTGGAGCTGGATAAGCTGGCAACTGGGCTCACTTAAGCCGTAATCCCTTCTTATGAAGAAAACTGTAAGCCACATACTCACAAGGGCAATGGCAGTCCCTGGTGGAACTCCAAGGTGGAGCAGACAAGGAAAATAACTTGTAGGCTTTTAAATAAAGCCAGAGCATCTGGACTACGATTGGAATCGAGCGCACACGGCGAAAATCTAAGAAACTACTAGTATATGCCATCCGACGAGTCAAATAGTCGAGCTGGATATCATACCTGGAGAACCTATCCAACCAGCGTAGTGTCGTAGCCACGGATGAGGAGCTTGCGGTCCTTGCTGAATGCCACTTCCCGCGGCTGACGTGCGGCCCTCCTCTTTTGACTAGGGTTCCGCGTGAAATACGCAGAACTGTATGGCGAAGCGCTATGCTTCTCACAAACCCAGATGAATCGAATTCGGCGATTAGCACATTTGAGCCGTTTAAGTGACCTGGACCAGACGAAGTGTATCGGTCTCTTCTGCAAGAAGGCGGCTTCCCACACATGTGATTCATTCATTCCCACATTCATTCGTGAATGTCACTTGGAACCTAAAGGGCTCTTCGGTCTTTTCACCATGTAGTGATGTACAGCTGGACACAATGGACCCCAGCGTCAAAGCTTTTTTAGCGAAGCCTGGAACCTAGGTTCAAGGGGCGCTGGCTAAAGGAGAGGATGGTTTTTGTGGGTGTGAGTCCCACGCTATCGGAGCCTTAGGCGATCGGGGTCCATTAGGATTTCCACCTTCTCACAATAAAAAATACAAAATAATGTGTCGTATAATATATCTCATTCTCTCGCCGAGTAATTCCTATACATATTTTTTCATCATGACGCATTTTCGTTCTATTAAGTTTCGCATTACAACGGTTCTAGAAATGTTTCACCTCAAAAGCATTAGCGAATATAGGTAGTTATAAGTAGTACCTATCCAGGAAAGCAGTGCCCCGGAAGTTTTATGGACTTCCTAAAACACAAAAGAAAGATATACCTCTTAGATAAATAGTTTGTGCTCCAGGTTTACCATCTCTTTTACTAGCAAAAATTTCTCTTCATTTTTTAAGCAACATATTGCTTATTTTAATAATTTTATCAGGGGCTACAAGAAATTGTTAATGAAATCAATAACCTTGTTATTGATGAGAACGCTCTAATGTCAGTTTTGACGGAGTTTTACTTTTTACAAAAGCCCCTCTGAAATCCAATCCAATCTGTTTGGACCTGATGTTTTTGAATAAATTCGAAATTACTTGAAAAGAAGGTGTTTCATCAGGAATAGAGAATTTTATAAATAGACAAATGGTGTTGCTATAGGCAGTCCATTAAGCCCAGTTATAGCGAATTGATTCATGGAAAATTTTTAAAACCAATGATCTTGAAACTTCCAAATTCAAATCTTCTGTTTAGTTCATATATGTTGACGATACTTTTACATCCTGAAAACGCACTAGTGATAAGCTTAAGGATTTCTTACAATATCTTAAAACCCAACATCCCATTAACAAATTCACAAAGAATTGTAAAGAAGACTTCTAAATCTCTTTTTGGGCATTCTAGTTATCAAAGATAATCATCGATTCAATTATGAAGTCCAACGAAAACCGACCCATTCGGCCCGTTACTGGCACAAATCTATTCTAATCGCCACCAGAAACAAATGTTAGAAGTTATCAAAACTTTACACTAAAGAGCCGAAAGAATTTGTTCGCCAAATATCTTCCATGATCAATTTAAGTCAGCTTTTTTGAAGAATGAATTCAGTTCAGTAGATTTTCTTTCTTCAATTTTCACAAGCAAAAAACAACATGACATTCAAGAGAATTTTTCGTTGAATTAAATAGCTTTTCGTCCTTATATACCTGAAGTCTCCGATAGAATAAAACAAAGAAAGTTGAAGCTCGTTAAAGATTCCTCAAGAATAAACAAGACCCATCGTCCAATCCTGGGGTTTATCGAATACCTTGTTTTTGTGGTAAGGTCTACTTCGGTACTACAAATCGTTTAGTTAATACCAGATTAAAAAAAACATGAAAAAATTGTAGATTAGGACACACCCAGTTTTCTGCTGTGTCAGAACATAGCTCAGATACGGATAGCCAACACTAAAATTTATTTAAAGATACATAAATTATCTGTCCAACTTCTGACTTCTCACCTAGGGCCTTGCGTAAAGCTATTAAAATTCAGAAGCACACTAGCAATTTTAATCGTTCAGATGATAGTATGGTAATTAATAAAATCTGTAAACCTACACTTAAGTACTTCCATCACTTATTTCAAAATGGATGTCAAGCTCTCTGTCAATAATTTGAATCCAGTTGGCACGGTTACCGGTCTAAAATTTGAGATGTTGTAATAAAAACTTTCCTACGCATGCGGCAAATCCAAACGGTTCTAACCTCCAAAGATGCAGACCACAGGCATCTGCGAAACGTCAGGAGAAATTCAAAACACTATGTTCAGTGAGCGGCGATCTCATCTCAATCAGGTTTGTGGAAAACTGTTGAGATGATCAAGGGCGGTGAAATTGTATAATATAGGATTTAATCAGAATGTCAGTAAGAGAGTCGTTAAAAAATGTGGGTATTTGAGAGAAAGGCAGTTGATTTCGAAGCGAGAGCACTGAGTGCGAGAACAATGAGAACACAATGTGAGAAAGGATCATGTGAAGCAAGGATCATCCGGATGAAATATGACGAGTAGGAGCTGCGCGATGAGCGGTGCGAGATGAATGCAATCCAAATTGCACCGCGGAATGTAGATGAGCTGGCTGCCTACAGTCGAAGACTGAACATTCTCCCCGCTTTTGCCAACAGCATTGGTAAATTTGAATATCCTAAAAAATACCTATTACGCTGTTAGAATTCCCTGGAGATGAACAGCGTCGACATCAAGATATGGCGACGTTAGGTTGTAAAGATGAGTCGTCGTCATAAGGATGTGGTGACGTCTTGAGATGAAAGAGGCGACACATCAACAACTGGATGCGGCGACGTCAGGTTGTAAGGCTGAATCGGCACCTGGATGTGGAAACGTCGGGAGATGAATGTTAGAGATGACAGCCTTTAACGGTTCCTCCGGAGATGGGTTGAGTGGACCTTCAGGTATTGTTAAAACGACCAACTTAACGATGAGCCGCACTAGAGTCGATAAGGAAGTTCGAATTGTGGCCACCCGAGTAAGGCCATCAGCCCCAGGATAAAGCGAGATGACCCTGGCCAAAAGCCATCTAGACGCAGGCTTCCGTTCATCAGTAAGCAGCACCATGGAACCTTCCTTGAGATGATTTGTTAGATGTTTCCACTTTGAGATTCAGTGATAGCATTGAAAACATTCTTTGGACCATCTCGCCCAAAATTCTGATGATTCAGATCATGATTCTGATTCTGATGATTAAGCGGGACTTGGGTAAGAGTCGGCTTCGGAATTGATTTTAGACCTTCTCCAATGAGCAATCCTGGAGTGAGAACGGAAAAGTCTTCAGAATTTTCAGTGAGGGTGCAGAGGGGTCTTGAGTTAAGTACCGCTTCAATCTGTGTTAGAACAGTCGTAAATTCTTCCTACGTCATGAGCGTGTCGCCAATTGTACGGCTGAGATGAAATTTGACGGATTTCAATGCAGCTTCCCATTTTCCACCCATGTGAGGAGCTTCAGGCGGGTTGAATGTCCAATGGTTACCGTCATTGATCATGAGATTAGCTAGTTCCTTAAACTCTTTAGATCCTGCAATGGATAACTTTTTGAGATCATCATCTGCTTCAATAAATGTAGCCCCACAGTCAGAATAGAGATGAGTAAAGATGTCCCTTCGGCTAATGAACCGTAGGTATGCTGCGAAGAATGCGTCTGCTGAGTAATCTGACACCACCCTCTTGTGTGTCTTGGCGCCTCGTTCGCGCCAGGGTTTCAATGTGATGGGACCAGCGTAATCCACACTAGAGATGATAAATGGTCGAGCTGGAGTGATTCGGGCTGGAGATAGCTATTCCATAAGTTGTGGCGCTCTCACCCCAATGTGACGAGCGTAATGGACACGGCGGTGAATGAGCGATCTAACTGGAGTACTTCCCCCAATTATCCAGTAGGATCTGCAGAGACACGCCAATGTGAGCTGAGTTCCCTCATGAAGAATGCGAAGGCGAGCGTCGAAAATGAGCAGTCGCGTTAATTGAGTCTGGATGTAATATGGCAGGATGTTTCTCCTCAGGATCCAAGTTGAAGTGCTTGAGTCTTCCTCCAACCCTGAGGATACTATTTTGATCAATGAACGCCTTTAAAGATGAGAATGAAGGACTCCTTGGCAACAGAGACGCAGTACCGTTTTGAGAGCTCTAGGTCTTCAGGGTTGAGCTGGCTGGATATCGCTGACTGTTGAACTTTCTTTAGCATCGTAATGAATCGTTGACAAATGGCTGTGATTCTGAAAAGACGAGTAAGAGATGAGTAATTATATACTTGGTCCCAGATCTAAGGTAGCGGTTCCGCGGTTGTGTGCAACAGAAGACCCGGCTGTTGTTCCACTTCAATGTTGGATTTTGGTTGCAATATGTTCGGCCACTGATCTGAGTGCGGTAGCCATTGGGTAGCCATCACGTACTGAACAACTTTACTTTAACAATGAATGATCTTAGTAAATACTGTTATGCGTGCTATTTTAGTGGGAGCAAATTTACTTTTAAGATTCTCTGGATTAAGCTCAATGTTTATAACATTATTGTAACGACTTGTACATTGGGCGAAGAAATTCTTTTAACAACTTTGTAAAGTATTAATAGCAATATACAGCTTACAATTGAAGCTGAAAATCACCAATATGACATGATTCATATCTTGATACTTTCGTTTCCATAGGATGTGTTTAATTGTTAATGGTATTCCAGAATAGGAAATTCAAGGGGAATTTTTAATTTTATGTCTAATAAGTGAGTAATTAAAGGAATTTAATAACGAGATAAGAGTACGACTTTCAGCTTTTATCCCAATGAAAATATTACGGAAGCGTCGAATATGTCAAAATGTAACAATTTAGTCTTGGACTTTTTATAAAAATTAGCGAGAAACAAGATGAAACCAATAAACTTTGACCAACAGATGGCCCGATTTTGACATATCAATTTGTAGAATAGTATATTATCCAAATAAGGAAACATAGCATTAATCCATTTTAAGTATACACATTAAACATTTTTTTTTTGGTTTTACACAATAACTTAAAATACTTGAACACGCTTTTTTATTGTTTAAACTGAGAATTGTTATTGACAACGTTTCTTTACATGGAAAATTTAATATTTTACCGAATTGCTCTAAAGAAGACACTTTTGTTGAATTATTATTAAAGAATCCGTTAATCCTTAGCTCACTTGACGAAGCTTCGGATAAGAGGCAAATGGACATGGTCCATATAAATAATTTTAATAAATTTATGATTCTAATGTCAGAAAAAATCTAAAAAGTAAATTTTCGCGGTAAAATTAATTTACTTACACGTACTTACACGTAAGTACAAAGCTTATTATGAGTAACCAATCAAACGATTTATTGAATTTGACTAAAGCTGAACAAGTTTTAAGAATCAATCTTATAAATTACTTACTGCTGCTGATGTGGCTTGATTTTCGTCATAGTCATTATAATCTTCTTTGATTGCTGTTTTCTTCACTAGCATTTCTGATGATGGAGTAGATAAATCTCCACGTTTTGAAATGCCCTGGAATCAAAAAAGTGTATTAAAAAAATTTTAAGCATTTTTGTATTGTAGCAGATACAGGGTAATTTACTTAAGCACCTTAATCTGGTGCGCCACTTAACCAATTTTTTCCTTAAATACAGACTTAAATTGGCAAAATGGTAAATTACTTTGGAACACACTGGTTGTTCCCGAACGGTAAAACCAGCACCAATTTTTTGCGTGACTACGTCTTATAAATCGATGAAGCCGGCTGCACGAACGAAAAAATATGACTCGTCCGTCGTTACCTCGCTCGCTTGCTTGAAGTTCAAGCGAGAGCGGTGAGAGCGCGGAACGAGCGACAAAGAGCGATGGGTCCGCGTGGACAGCTGCTATACAATAATACATTTACAAGTTTTCGTCAAGTATGAAGTCCAGGAGCAGTGAAAAGTGAATGTGGTGTCAATTCTTTATAGCAACGATAATTGCGGCGATAAAGGTAATGATTCTTTCGATATTAAATAAATATGTTCTGTGATTAATTGTCGAATATTCGCTCTTTGTTCATTAAAATAAATAACATCGGACCGCTAGTGCAGCGATTCATGATTTTTCCACATTTTAAAAAATTGAAATTTAAGATGTATGAACAATGATATAATCACAGTTTATTCTTATAATAAATTATTCCAAATTATTACTTTTTTACAACAAATAACAATTAAATTTGCAAAAATAATTAGGTAACTAAATGAACAACAACTTTTATTCAGATTACTTGCTGAAAGAAATCATGTTAATACAAAATGTATGATTATAAAATAACAAAATCAAAAATTCAATTTTAACAGTTAAGTTGAAATTTAAACAATAAATTTTATTCAAGTATTTTGTAAATTTAAAATAATTTTCTGAACGAAGAATTTTATGAAAAAATTGACATAATTGCAATTTACCTCCTTCTCTATATCCATACAAAATATCTATCAAACAAATGATATTAAAATTTTCTTTTGAAAAATGCAGCCATTCCATCAGTATTTTCACATGACGTTGTCACGATCAACTATCGTCAGTAAACCGACTTAATGGACAACCGATTTTTGATTTTTAAAAGCGCATCAACGGGGCAGAAATTAAACGCAGGAGGAAAGCCATTCCGACATGGATAAACCAAGCTTCTAGTTTTTCCTGCGCTCTGCGCTCTCAAGGACCATCACCCCGGACTGGCATCACCCCGCTGCAACGACGGCAAAGGTGTCTAACAAAAGGACTGAGCCAGCCACAATAACCGCTACTGACACTACCAACCAGCCAACTGCCCCCATTGATTAATGGCTCAGCGAAATGCAAATTTACTTACAACACTCTAGGGCGAATTGAATCACTTGTCCTTCCCCGCGGAGGCGCGCACCATCCACCTTGGTGGAGCAAGGAACTGCAGACCGTCGGAGAGACGACTCGTAAAGCCTTTAACCGGACCCGCACTCAAGAACTGAAGTGTACGAGTTAAAGCGCAAGGACAGCAAACAACAGCGTAATTCTCTGCTAAGATCAAGGCAACGCTTCTCATAGCGCATGTTCTTTTAAAGCATCGCTACAACAGGCGAGGCTGCGCAAACAACCCCCAGCAAAAGGTTGACTGCATTCGCAAGGCAGATAGTTACTTCACCAAATCGCCTTCCAAAATTCCTGACACTCTACTGTCGACGCACTTTCCGAACTGCGCCGACGACAACTCATCTTCTAAGGTCTGTACGATTCCCAAAGCTGCTCGGGGACGGGTCGGGAATTCTTTACTCAGTTCAAGCTCCAAACAACTCCAGTCCTCAGACCGCGGGTATTTATGCCTACACCGATGGCTCCAAATTTCCCCATAACACGGGATGCAGATTCTACTGCCCCAAGCTACAGATGGAAGGCTCGCTCAATCCATATTACAGTGTACTGCAATGCGAACTGTCGGGCATTTTTGCAGCTGCAGAGTCTCTTCAGACCAAGAGCATCAAAAACACGCAAATTTGTTTTTTCAACGACAGTTAGGCTGCACGCAGCACTAAGAGCTCTCTGCAGCCGGACACATCGCTTAAATCAGCTAAAAGAAGGCCTTGCAACCCTCAACGATAAGGCAAGACTTAATAGGATCACCTTTGACTGGACCAAGAAGCAACAAAATGCAGCTGTTCATCTTTGAGAATATTATCACTGGCATTGTCTATATTGGTAGCCTACACCCCAGAACAGTGTTAAAGTTTTTCAATGACATTCGGTTTCTGAGCGAGTAGGCTTGTCTCGAGAAAGTTCTAAAGGCCCACTTAGCGCCCAAATTACAGTGATTATTCGCCCTCCTGTCTATAATCTTATCTGTGGCTACTTTCTTGGTGCGTTCGGAAAATAATTAAAAATTAAGAGAAACTTAAATGAAATGCTTGATTAAATACGACTTTTTCAGACTACCATTTATTATTAATTGTTGTAGATTAAAACTTACGTTCTGATCACATTATGGATCATCATCAGAGCTTAATGTGTTACAATTCAATGTCAATAAAAGTCATAATTTCTTAATCAATTTATACCAGCTTCATTATACGAGTAAATATTTAGAATTTCTAATAATTTGTTTATAATTTTATATCAGAATATTTTGGTTTTTAGTTAACTAAAAACCTC
>JARJDY010035738.1:0-18407 GCA_030264615.1 Cypha longicornis
TTACAAAAATTGTTGTCAATCTTTACAACATAAAATAACATTTCATACTAGGTACACATACACCAATGACGTACAAACTTAAAGTTGCTTAAAATGGAATTCCTCATAGATAATACCATAGATAATATAATATGCAGAGTATAAGTTCGTACTTAAGGGAATGTATAATTTCAACAGTTTTTGAGAACCTTGAATTTAAAAATTGATGCAGTTATTTATTTTTTAAGTTGGGCGATAACACACTATGGGCACCTAGTATTGAAACGAACGACACGTGTTATTAACCGTCTATACATATACAGGGTAGTTCACTAATACAGAATTCCCACTGTGAAACAGGTTTCAACAAAAAATTGCGTCCTCTGGTCTTAAGAATATAAATTGCTTCCAAATAATGAGCCCATTTTATTTTAAGTGGAAGTTTATTCTTGACAAAAAGTTAGTTAATAATTTGGATAACAATGAAGGCAATCAGCTATGAGTTTTATTATTTACATATTTAAAAACAGTTCGCTAAAAGAATCCTTCAAAACTTTCATCATTTGGTCAACATAAATTTACGTAGTTAATAAAGTTAAGTGCTAAGAAATATTACAATGAAGCCTTTTTCACTACTAGTTTGAGAAGTTGTCCAAAGTTTTATTTATTTGTGGGTAAAAAACAATTCAATAAAATTCAAAATAACTTAGCTTTAACAATTGCTCATTCACTTTTCCTAGTCAATGTCAGAAATTCTCGAACTCATCTGCATCTCCCTCCAATTCATTCTCTATTGAAGCAACCTGACCGTTATCAGGAACTAACATTAAAAATTTGATGTAGCTAGCTGGCAATTTACTTTCCTGGGCACCTTTCCTTATAACTCTCATGTAGCTAGCACTAGGCCATCGATTTTCCGGCAAATCCTCAATTTTTTCATAGGGTGGAGGTATTTTTGTGTGTTCATAACTCCTGCAAAGAACCTTGCTGCCATCTTCCTTGATCACGGAGAGATTTTGCACTTTATAAGTACCCTGTGGGACGCCTTCCTGTTCATCCAGATGCTCCATGTCGGCTTTTTCCAGCCGCCAGATGGTTCCGTACACGTAGGAGCCTTCGGTGGGCACCACTGTGGCTACGGCTCCTTTCCATCTTTTAGAGTAGCCGGAAAAATCGAGTCGATGATGGTCCAGGCGTCCGACGCAGATAAAAACAGCAGTCGGGTTGTTTAAATGTATCCTTTCTTCTAACATATTGCTTCCGTAACCGAAATACAAGAAGTAAGAATCATTAATCGTTGCTTTGGTGTCTTCGATTAAATTCATTTCTTGCATGGCAAGCACTGAATTGAGAATTGGAGTTAATAAAAGGATAAAAATAAAAGTCAAAAACATGTCGATTCTCCCTTAATTTACGTCTTAGAATGCAAAAAACTTCCCGTCGTTTTTCATGAAATTTAAAGGAATATTTTGCTTTATGGAACTTTATGTGGTTTTTAGCTAAAATTATAACAAAAAAATATTGATAAGGCTATCAAATTCGATAAGACATAAGTTTTGCAAGTCAATTATTCTGACTGAACAGTATTTTTACTGGTGTTTTAAGTCCGCGTTCATTGCAAAATGTAGGTACTTACGCAAATTATACATACATTTACATATGCAGTGGTATGCATGCGTGACGTAATCGACTAAATTTTGGTTAGTAATTACCACCAACAACCATAAAAACAAAGCCATTTTGAAACGGGGGTCTTTCTTTGGGCTCCTTCGGAGTTTGCTTTTATTAGGTACTACTTACACTTACGCAAAATCGCGCGAAACTGGAACGTCTCGTTCCAATCACGTGCGCGTGATTATTAGCATTGGCATTTTGTCGCGAGTTGGAGTCCCTATCTACAGGGTGTCAAAATTACACCGTCGGTTAAAAGTTTACGAAGAACCAAATAAGTTAGAAAGCTGAAATTTTGGTTACTGCCATACATCAGTTCTGTTTAAGCAAATTATTTCCAACTTTGCTGCGCTTCCGGTTATACCGGAAGTAGAGACCAACTTTCTTATTTTAAATAGGACACCCTATATTTGGACAAATGTGAATTTTTCGGTATAAAATTGTCACTTTAGGTTTGTACAAAACTAAATAGTAATACCCTAGTTGTAAATTATTTTATTAATAAATTTTTGTTATATTATTGATATTATTGTATTTTATTATAATTTTAGATATTTATCAAAAATTTAAGACAAATTCTTAGCATCAATGTAATAACAGAAAAAAAAGATTCGAAGAAGACATTAATTGACCAATCTCGTTATACCTGTGTTGCGCGCGCATCTGGTTGACTGTCACCGCAAGGGCGATCAACTTCATAAATTTACTGAAAATTAAATTTCCAACTTGGGTATTTAGTTATGCACAAACACGAATTCGGTTCTAAATTATCAATTCATTTTATGTGACCCTAAAATTGAACTTTTTTGAGGAAAGGGGTGGTTTTCTCAGTTTCTCATAATATAAGTTCGGGGCGAAAAATTTTTTCGGCAAAGTCATTATGAATTTTAACGAGCAATATGAAATTGTAAAAATTATTTGGGTGTCCCATTTAAAGTAAGAAAGTTGGTCTCTACTTCCGGTATAATCGGAAGCGCAACAAATTTGGAAATTATATCCAAATTTGTTGCTTAGACAGAACTCTCCGACATATGGCAGTAACCAAAATTTCAGCTTTCTAACTTAGTTGGTTATTATTGTCTGCACATGTCCTATGGTATTTTTTGTTTCATAGAATTCATTTTTCTCAGTATTTTTCCTGAGATTCTTCCATAACAATTCTAATTTTTAATTTTCCGCTCTGTTTTGGCCCCAAAATGGCCAGCCATGGCTTGGGCTGCACTCTATCCATATCCATGGGTATAGGGACTCTAGTCGCAGGCAGTCGCGCGTTAAAGTCTCTATATGGATAGTGTACCACCATATTACCGGTTACCAGTTTTACCGAAATTGCATATATGAAGTGAGAAACATTGCTCCTTTCTTTGGGGTCGTCGATTAAATCCATTTCGTGTATGGCAAGTATGGGATTGGAAGTTAAAGTTAAAATGGTTAAAAGGATGAAAATAAAAGTCAAAAACATGTCAATTAACCTTTAATTTACGTATCTAAATGCAAATAATTTTTCTTCCTTTCTCCTTAAATTTAAATAAAATTTTGGACTTTTAAACAATTAAATAGTAAACATAAACAAATCTTATGAAGAAACAGTTTCACATATCTTGGCCAAGAAGTGATAATTGAGCCAAAAACTGTTTGGCATTGTTCAGCGTCGTTGCACCATAAATGACGCGCTTCATGGAACCTGATGTTGTTTTTTGCTAAAATTACAACAAAAAATTTAAATGAGTCTGACAAATGCGATAAGAAATAAGTTTTGCGAGCTCATTATTTTCACTGTATACTATTTTTGCGATTATTCTCGGCAAAATTAATTGCAGCATACCTTGACGTAGTCGACCAAATTTTGATACTCGATATAATTGCCACCTCCGACCATAAAAACAAAGGCATCTTGGAACGGGGGCCGTCCTTTGGGTACCTCCGCAGTTTGCTTTAATTGTCTCGGGTCCAAGTAATGGTATTCTTCCATTTCGGGGCTGTTTTTGAACTCCATTAGATTGTCCACTATTTCCGTTACAGGCAGATTCTGAAAATTATAATTTCAAATGTTTTAAACCTTTTTAAGTGGGACCAATTGGTGCTGAGTAACCATAATAAACCAATTAAGAGAGGGAAGCTACATCTATTGGACCGAAGCGCAAACTATGAAAAACACTAAGTGACTTAATTACTGGTTCGGAATGGTTTGAGAGATGGGTAGGTTTACAACTAGACTCGATTTTTTTTCAAATTGTAAGTATACTTACATGTCGTTTAACAACTAAATTCTTCACACCCTCCATCACAAAAGACGACCCCTGCGACACTAATTTAGAAAACATGCTCACTGTTTTCGTACTGGCGCCTTTGTAATAATTGGTACCCGACGCCATTTTTGTGTAGCTCCTTGAAATTTACATTTTTACTCTTATTTTTTATTTTTTTTTTAATTCGCCGGACTTACTTCCATCGCTTGATGTAAACCATGGGAGTTAAATCGCAACCAGCTTCTGATAAGGCGTTCTCGAACTTGGCACATTCGTTCTCACTGATTTGCGGATTGCATAAGTAGTAAACGATAAACAGGCGCATTTTATCGTCAGAATTGCCGATTTCGGCGTCGGCGATGATATCAAGAATACTTTTTTCCAGCGCAGTTTTGCTCATAATTTTCTCTTCCAGTTCGAAAAACGTGTCCAATTTGCGAGCCTTTATTAGATTCAAAATGGCTGCAAGAGCTTTTAAGAGAAACAAATTTGGTATAATTTATTGCTAACCTGTCGCCACGTTGGTATGCATGTCGATGAGACGTTTCTTCTCTAACAGCTGCGGCAAAGAACTTATCGCTGATGATATTTTGTTGGTGTTGTCGGAGACTAAGGACAAGGCTAAATCATCAGCATCTATGCCCATTGAACTTTTCAGTTTCTTGATTTCGTCCTCGGAGTTTCGGTATTGCTCCAATTCTTCTTGTATGGCCTCGGCAACTGTAGGGAAGGGTAGGCCTTTTTGCGACACCCAGAATTTATCTTTACTGTCCAGCTCACAGGCTCGGTTTTTCGCTCTTGCACCTATATTGGAAATTAACCACTTAAAACCCATTTAATATTTTTAGTAGTTATGAATACTGAATATGTATGTAGTTATGACATCTACTGGAGAAAAGCGAAACATAAAACATACCTAACCAACCACCACTAAACTGGTTCCAAACTTAACTAGGTTTGCAACTTCACAACAAATATAAGACTGTTTTAAACATACCTCCTGTGGATCCTTGCTCCTCAATAATGACCCTATTCAGCGACAAATCCAAAACGTCGTGAGCCAAGGCTTGATAAGTCCAGGAGTGATGCAAAGGAGTCGTCATGTCAACACTCCTATCCAAAATCACGAGCAGAGGTCTTTGGAAGTTAAAACTACCCGTTTGCAAGTCCGAATTAAAAATATTATTGCGCGCGCCAAAGACACTCTCGCGCATTTTCTTGTCCAATTTTTTAGCAACCATTTCAGCAGCGTTTCCTTTGGGACACCGAATAATCGGAACGTTTCCTATAGTGACAAACACGGAGAATAAAGAGTCGACGATCTCGTCCATAATTGCATCAGCTTCTGTATCTTTGATATCCGACCTATTGATGGCTACAAAATAACCAAAGTAAATAAATATACAAAGCAAGTATTCATCTTACCGTAATAACTTAGACTATCACTATTCTGATGTTTCAAAATAAACATATCATCTTCCAAAGAGATAAAATTAACATACTGATCGTAAATTTTGTGTACACTCGCAACACAATTAGCTTGAATGACAGCAGAAGCCAAGTCTTCCAGCTTCTTCCTGCTTATTGGGGAAATAAAGTTCAAGTGGTAGATATCATAAATTCCTCTTTGAAAATCCTGACTTATTCTACCCAAGTTCTCCTCAGTAGGTGCACAGAAATAAATAGCTGGAACTTCTGGTATAGGATCTCGATCCGAATGTAATTGCCTTTAACACAATCAGTGAAAAATTACAAAATGAAGAATTACTACAGCTTACACATAAAGTGTTATGCCCAATTCTCTCAGTTCTTTTACTGAAATCAAAGGGGAAATTATATCCTGACCAATACGGTCATAAATTAGGACTTTCCAGACAGGCTCTGAAGCTGTTTTTGTTTGAGGATTATTCAAATTAAGCATATGCTTAATGGAATCTAAAAAATAAAAGGTTTCAATTAAAAATTTTATTCTTTCTCAACAAAAAATAATTTTTTAAACTTAAAATTGAAGGTTAAAAATATGTTAAAATATTTCTTTATTTTCTAAATAGATTTGTCTGCTCACTTATTTGTTTTTTTCGTAAAGTATTCATTTTTACAGAATATATCTTATGTTTTGCCTTACAAATAAACAGTTATGTGGTGGAATAATTAAAAAAATAATTAAAATCTCATCGAAATTGTAATGTAATGTTTTTGTTCTGATTTTTGACAGATATGACGTGTCACTTGACTCGACTCACTGATTGCTTTCTCGATTTTTTTCACATTTGCTTTAAATTAGAAAAGTAAAGAACCAGCCCAGAAAGCAATAAACAGTATTCATTAAATAATTTGGTATTGATAAAAAAATCTAGAAACAAGATTATTCAAAGGTTTATTGCGGGTTTATTTATTTGTCCTTGACATTAACTTGAGCTTCTTATCAAGTTCTGAATCGAGTTCTATACTCGGTTTTTAAAACATTACTATAATTTTCTTGGACTAAAAAATTTGTCGTAATATTTATAAGCTGGATTAGTATGCGTTTATTGACTAAAATCTTCGTTGAAATGATTTTAGAGAAAAGTAAACTATTTACGCGGAATAATTTCATCAGATGTCAAAAATCTTGAGTTGCGTTCGTGTTCTGTTTTATGTGATTACAAAAATTTTCTAACTTTAGCTGGAAAATACCAATTTTCATGAGAGTGCTCTTAAATTTTAATTTTGAACGTCATTTTTTGATCTTAAAGCTTTAAGAGAAGATCAGGGAAGATAAGCTGATCCTTGAAATAATCGGCTATTGTTTTTGAGATGTCGATTGTAATGATGGCGCTTGTTTACCCTTCTCGTTGACGCTCCGCTCCTGGTGCTGGCAACACTGACAACGTCTCAAACTACGGTGCTTCGTAGCTTTGTGAAGTCGACAAACTACGGTGCGGGAAAATTAGTCGAAATCAGTACCAGAATTCAGTTTGTGGTAGTTCAAAGTGAACGTGCTAAACATTTCCATAGAATTTTAAATGAAAAACACGTACCAACCGGAAGGAAATTGGACAGAAACGAAGGTTTTCTTTAAAAATTGATCCTTGAAGATGGTCCTGGCCGAAAAAAACAACGAAAACGCGAGAAATGGTCGAAGAAGTCGAGGACCGAGCCCCAATGGACATGTCCAAGCTGAATCCACAAGCGAGGACGAAAGTACAGGTAATTTTATATATAGCCACGAATTTCCCTTTTTAAATCTAACTCTTAATTTGTTTGTGCATTTTAATTTTTTTTCTCAAAATTTTTGTTTTTATTTTTTTCTACATTTTATAAAGTGACTCATCATTATCAAGTTTATTATTTCAAATTACTGCCAATAAATTCTGGTTATTATTGGGAAATGTTGAGTATAGTTGTTCGAAGACCAATAAAGGCTTTTAGTTCCAGTTGACAAGATTCGAGTAGGAAGAGATTACCAAGCCACTTGTCCTGACCTCCAACCAGAGAACCTTCGCAGACCTGACTTACTTCCAGATAGAGCTCTTCTGGTGTGGTCCCCTACTGTTGACATCTCAGAAATCAAATGTAACACAACTCCTATTTCCTTCTATCATTTTTATTTAAGCAAACTTATTTTTAGTGGAAGAATATATAGCTTTAGCAAAAGACAAATATGGTTATAATGGTGAACAGGCATTGGGTATGCTTTTTTGGCACAAGCATGACTTGGACAAAGCTGTCCTTGATTTGGCCAACTTTACACCATTTCCTGACGAGTGGTCCGTTGAAGACAAAGTTCTCTTCGAACAAGCATTCCAGTTTCATGGCAAAAGTTTCCATCGGATCAGGCAAATGGTATTCTTTATTTATTCTATTGAACAAACATTCACTTATTTATGTATTTCTGATCAGTTACCTGATAAGAGCATAGCCAGTTTGGTGAAATACTACTACAGCTGGAAGAAGACACGGTCGCGGACGAGTTTGATGGACAAACAGGCGCGTAAATTGAACACTCCTCGGGAGGATGGTACTCCGAGCGAGGGTGGCTCTGAAGGTGGTTCCAATGAGGATTCCGACCATGACGACAAGGTTTGGATTCGTTTTAATGCTTTTCTCCTAATATTTTGTGTTCAGTAATTGATTCTTTGCATGCTTGTGTTAACAATTCCTTGGTATGCATTCAGAAAAGTATATATGTATGTGTCTTTCGCAAAAAGGTTGAAGTAACTTAAAAACTAATTTAGTACATTTGCACATTAAAAACCCAAAAAAGTGAAAACATAAGCGCCTTGGGTTCTTAAAACGAAAAAACCTGCACTTCTCTTGGTTTTTAAACAGAGGTTCAATGTTGTAATCGTAAATGTTGAGAGAGCGTTCGTTTCGTTACATAGATGATTATTATTGTCTTGCAGAAATGGACGATACATCGAGGCATTCGGCGCAAAAGTGGTTCGCCACTTCGTGCCGGCTTGGCACAAGACGAAAATACATCTCAGGTAGTTTTTTCAAACCAATCGAAATTATTTGTTTTTCATTTTCATCCTTATATTGGAAACATTTTGTTTAGTTTTGATTTGTAAACTAAATATTGATGAAAGTTTCTTGAAGTTGAACTGGGAAACTAGCTCTATCTATAGAGTGATCAAAAATGAATGATCTTTTGATTCATGTTTAAAAAGCATGCGCCAAAGCAACTCTATAAGAACTTGGGTCGGAATTGTGTAGCGCTTAATTCTGATTAATGGATGAAAAATGATGTTAATTGGTTAATTTAACGTTCCCTATTAGTTAGCTAACGTTTCGGTAGACATTTCTACAATCTTCAGAGCTAATTTGAGGGATTAAAAAACATTCAATTATGGACAAACTGATTTGTGGAAACACTTACCTAAGTTGCGCTATTTTATTCCAAAAAATGTTAGGGTAAGTGTTTTCACCAACCAGTTTGTTCATATTTCAATGTTTTTTAATCCATGTGACTAGCTCTGAAGATGGTAGAAATGTCTACCGAAACATCAGCTAACGAATAATAGCTATTTGTATATCTAGGAGAGAAACGACGCTATTGCTCACTGAGGGAGGAGCTTGGAAACCAATTTTCCCGAAATGAACAATAGTGCTTTCTTCCCGAGGTAGACATGTGATTTTGTCGTCAACTTGATGGGAAGTGGTCCATAGCTCTCCTCTAATACGGCAAGATCGGCTTCGTTGTGTCACATATGAGCTGTCAGTGTCAGTGAGTGAGTTGACTTTCATTTTTCCCTTAGGGTAAAAATGAACCATTATTTCCCTAGGGGAAAAATGAAAAACAACTTTGCTCATTGACATTGACAATTATTCATATAAGTAGAGGGAAATAATGAATTCATTTTTTCCCTGGGTAGGAAAATAAATTCATTCCTTCCCTAGGGGGGGAAATGAATTCATTTGTATTAATCTACTCAGATGTGCAAACAACAGAACATTTTCCACTTTCGATTTGCCGTGATAGAGGGGAGAAATAAACTAATTTCTATCAAGTTGACGACAAACAATGTTTTACAAGTCCACCAGCCTGCTTTGCCGAATTAACACGACTTTTCATTCATTAATTATCAACCACAGGCTAAAAATCTCCTTCTCCTTAAATCTGATGTCCGATGGTTGTTTTTGAGGCAAAAATGAGGCGTAGTTGCTGCACAATTCTGCAATGTGTTTCGTTTGGAAGTTGATTTGATGCTTTGTTTTTTGATTCTCAATTCCAAAGAACTTTAAGGCATTTTGAGCATTTTGTACTCGAAATTATGTACTGTTTTTCTTTTTTTGAGCTAGTATTAATAATTACTGTTTTTTTTGGACACTAGTATTAATAATTTTCCAGAATATTTTTGTGCACTTTGGTAACATATTTTTCGCTTGTAACTTAATGCATTTTAGTAATAACTTCTTTTTTTTTGCGGTAATAAGGTCCTTAAAACGTTGACAAGACTACGCGAACAAACTCCTTAGGGAAAGTTAAGTTTTCATGCAAACCTTTTTCTTTCAAGATGATTTTATTTGCGATTTACAATTTTAATTTTTGAAAACTAATTACATTTATGTAATAATTAATGCTAATTAATGGCATCATGGGCTCTCGTTGGTATGATTGTTGTACGTGTGTGCGCAGGGTGAGAGGGGCTCGTGTTCTAACTGCGGAGTCGGCTGTACCTACACGCAAGTAACTCCAAAGGGGACGCTATGTAATTCCTGTTATCTTCATTGGAGGTACGTTGAAATAAGATATCACTTAAAAAAAACAATCAACACTTTTAATTTTTGTTTCTCTTTTTAAATAATTTTTAATTTTTTCTCGAAAATTTTAAGCTAAACGAGAAACCTTTTTTGGTAGAAGTTCCTGTTGACAATGATGATTCTTATTTCAATGTGCCTCCTCTTGTGTGTTGTGTAGACGAACGGGCATTTTGAGACCCACTTCGGGTCCGACTGGTGGAAAACGGGGTACTTTACCGGGAGTCCGTTACAAGCGCAAGCCACCGCGTGGCATGTACATCAATCACGACGACTTGGCCGCGATGGCGACGAGCGGCGCCGGTGTCCTTATGCTCAAGGCGCTTAATCGCGAACAGGATTCGCTCCAAAGACAAGTGAGTTTTGAGAAAAATTCAGAAAAGCAAAAAAAAAATGATGAGATGAAGTCAAAGTCCAGTGTCGGAAACTACGGACCGTTTTTTATCATTAGATGTTATGTGTTTTTCGATCATTTCTCAATGGTTTTTAGCTTAATGTGAACATTTTATACATACTTTTAGAGTCGAAAAATTGTTCGCAGTATATTTTCACAATGTACCCCATATTTTTTAACCCCCAAAAGTCCCACGCAAAACTAGATCACGCTTCGTGTGTAATCGGAAAAATGTATGGCGCTGAGTACAAAAGAAAAATTTGGTACAATGAAATTGCTATTTGTATATCGTCGGCTTAATTTGTAAATGTCGTGAGTCCATTTTGAAAAATGGTCTAAAATAAAAGTCAATGTTTTATCCGCTTTTCCAGTGTTTTATACGCTTTTCCAATATGTACTTTGCAGTTTTAAACAATTTAGAAATAGAAAGAACTTTTCAAAATCGGTTTGTTTTCCAAGAAATATAGAAATGTGTTGCACTTTTCAAAACTGGACTTACGACCTTTACAAATTAAGCCGACGATATCTAGGGGAGAAACAAGGCTATTGTTTACTCAGGGAGCAGTTTGGTTCCTGAGCCGATTAGTGAGCAATAGTGGTTTCTCTCAGAGGTATACATGTGATTTTGTCGTCGACTTGGTGGGAAGTGGCCCATTTCTCTCCTCTAATACCGAAAAATCGACTTCGTTGTTTCATATATGAGTTGTCAGTGTCAGTGAGCAATTTTCCCCTATGGTAAAATTGAATCTTTTCCCTAGGGGGAAAAATGAAAAACAACTTTGCTCATTGACATTGACAATTACTCATATAAATAGAGGGAAATAATAAATTCATTTTTTCCCTAGGAGGTAAAATAAATTCGTTCCCTCCCTAGGGGAAATATGAATTCATTTTTATCCATCTACTGAGATATGCAAACAACGGAACGTTTTCCACTCTCGATTTGCCGTGATAGAGGGGAGAAATGAACTACTTTCCATCAAGTTTACAACAAAATTTAATTTAAAAACCCAAAAATGTCACTCTTTTGGATGATTTTTTAAAGATGGTCAATCTGCTTGAGTATATGTTTGCCTGAGCTTCTTAGCCTTTCCTTCGCTAGATATCAATGTTGAGTTTATTTCTTTAAATTAGCCCTCCATTATGCGACGTTCATCTTCACAGATCCAACAAAACAAGCAACAAATCAGCTCGTTGAAGCGCAAGCACACCGACAGCATCGAAGATTTACGTCCTTCCGGCGACAACAACTCGTCGAGAATCAACTCGCGCTGGACGCCTGACGAGCTCATGCTGGCTGTTAAAGGTGTGCGCAAGTACGGAAAAGACTTCAAAAGTATAGCCGACATATTGGGCAACAAAACGGAACATCACGTCCGCACATTCTTCATGAACTACCGCAAACGCTACAACCTGGATGGCATCCTCAAAGAGTACGAAAAGGAAAACGGTGGCCCCATCAGCACCTCGGTGCCCATTACCGCTATTTCGGTCCCAACTGCCAACAACAGCACAGACATGCCCGAGGCGATCATAGATAAGATAGACATACATGACGATAATTCCAATGACAATAGTAGCGACGTGATCTGCTTGTCGCCGTCGCCGGTCAAGAAAGACTGCAATAATAAAAAGATGTCCTCTTCGGCGGCAACGGTGGCGACTGGTAATAACAATTCGACTGCTGCTACTAATATTTCAGCCTCCAATTCCGCGGGGGTCGCCTCACTTTCAGTGGTGTCCAAATGAAATTGTTTTCACCCCATTAATAAATAATTTGCCTCGATTTTGATTCAATGAGAAACAATGAATATTTTTATTAATTAACAGCAGTAGATTAATTCTGATGAGACTGTGTTTTTCGCCCTAAAGTTCGCAAGGAAATTTAAAAATCACACAATCTCTGAGTATGAATGGTTAAATGATTATTCTCCAATGAGAATGAAATAGTTGACTGTCAAGGACGAATTCATCTGTCTGTGTATTACTAATAAGAGTTCAGAAATAATTTATTGGCCAAAAATTATCAATAATTTTTGTCTATTATTAGTTTATAATAATAACATTTTGTTGGATTCCCAAATAATTCTTAGTAATAATAAGAAATTCAAGAACTTCTTAAATTTAATATTAAACTTATTACATATTAGACAAAAAGTCAATTTTGTTTTGTTGCATTAGAAAACATATTACACATAATCAATAATTTATACTACATACATATAATAATTTAGTCATATTTAAAAGTACATAATAATAATCAACGATGAATATTTTTTTATCAAGCACTAATTACACAAAACATTAAGAAGTACTGAGAATGAGGCGTAGTATTGGCACTTCTTAAATCCTAATATGTAGTATGAAAAGTGCTTTGTAAAGTGTAATATTGTAGGAAATAAGTTAGATCTCGAAGAATATTGAGCTAGTAGTGAGTAAGTGCTAAGTACGCAAAGATCCGTATCCTCTAATCGCGTTTAATGTATAAAATATTCTTACTGTAGTCCTCGCTTCCCCAAAATTACATTAAAGGGAAACTTCGAATTCGAAAAGAATTTCAGAAAAGATGTTTACGACACTTTGTGGTTACTAAATACCAATATATACTATGCATTAACTATAATATCAATATTCTCTAGCTAGATAATATGTGTTTGTTTAAATAAAAAAAAGTTAAGTTAGGAAATCGTAAATAAGTTTTCTTCCGTTCTGTTTCCATAACTTGTTGCTCCTTTTTTGGTGTATAATTTTTTTTAAATAAAGCATTTCTTTGCGATCGACTATTTTAAATGACTATTAATTTTTTTCCTAGTCGGTCATTTTCATAAAACTATCAACGCTTTAAACCCTGAAGTCACAGTGCAATAAAAATAAGATAGGTTGAAAAGTTTAATTTGCATTTGAAGTAGAGGCTAAAACGTAGAGTCGTAGGATAACACATGCGTTTCGTTACTAAAGTATATTTAGAAAAAAGAAATCATTTATCTGGAGATATCAGCAACAAGCGTCTGTAAAAATTAAATTATTTTTTTCTGAAACCGTCAAATAATACCATCAGAGATAGGTCCATACCCTGATAAGATAACGCACGAGTAGCGTGCATTACTTTATGCACAATCGCAAAAAAATTGCACGTTCAGATCCCTTTTTTGAAAAAAACTGTGATGCATACAAGAGGTTGTCCAAATGAGCACTCAATTCATTCCTTTACTTCACTAGTAAATTTAAAATAGTGCAACGCTGCTACAAGCACACCACTGGCAAAGGCAACCAGACGTCTCCTTACATCTTCTAACTGATTTTCCCATTCACAACATTTATAACTATTTTTAGCCTTCTCTATGCCCGAGCGCCAGCGCTCGAGCATATGGAGAGGCTATTGTAATCGTATTCAAGGGCATCAAAACTTTTATCTTATACATAATACATAATTTAAGGCCCTTTGCACCAATTTCGTCTAAATTCGTCATCGATACCTTAATAGTGGATTAAACAAGGAACATTTTGAGACCGTCTGGCTTCGTAACTCCAAAAATTGTAGACGGTAGACAATTACAAAGTTGAATCTTTCGGCTGGCCGTACGGAAGAAAGAAAGGAAAAAAGGAAGGAAGGAAGTATGTAACTATTTGGCCATTTAAAATACATGTACTCCGCGTAACACACGTTACCGGCCAAACCGGTTGTCAGATCAATTCCAAATTAGACACAAATGTTTATTAGCGCCATGCACAGAGCTGGGCGCAGCATTATCAGGGAAGTCTCTTTCGCAGAATATACACCTGTCGTCGACTCTTTTCCTAATCCATTTAAGAAACGCAGGGAAGCATCCATGCCCAGTTTTCAGCTGTGTCGCATGATAGCGGATTATGATAACTCAGCTCTCCTGCCGGCCGATCCACCCAATCCTTAATTTTGGGAATTACCCTCCACGTTCAACATTCGATTCACGACGACGATTCACGCAGCTCAAGAGCCAGATGCAGCTCCGCTCAGGGAGAGCAGAGAGAGTCATTACGTCGGGACCTGCTCAAAGGTTCGAGCACTCAGCGTACCAGAGAGAAGGTGGCTGATCACCTCTAAACGTCTGTGCCGGAACTGCATGGGTCGCCATGATGTGTAGGTCTGCCTCTCATCCAAAGCCTGCAGAGAGTGCAACCGCGGCACCACACCATGTTGCACATGCCGAGCAGCACAAGTGCACCAGCTCCTGTCAGCTCAGCTCCGCAAGCATAATTTCTCTCAAACACTTGCTAAATGCAGTTTTTTTTACAATGTACACTCAGCTCACTATATCCAAGGATGGACCAAGCTCAGCTCACAAATCCAGTATCGTTGCCATGATGACACCTTCATCACACTCTAGCAATGATGATCACCGCTCAGCTCAATCCACAACATCCAATCACCTTGAATATGACGATAAATCATCTCAAGACCGTGTCAAGACGTGATGCGTCCCAATACGAATGTCAGCACAACTCGAACACTCAATGACGTCATCGCAAGTTGCTCAATGATTGGCGCCACCTTAGTTCATCCAATCAGTGACGTCATTCAAACAACTCAAAGACACGCAAAGCTCAAGGAACCAGTTACGCACAGCTCACTCTCAACGATGAAGAAGCAACCTTATAAAGGACCATTAGTACTGCTCGGAACGGCACTCGCTAACTTGGTGATTGGGCCAAAGATCACTCGCGACTACGTCCTTAGTAGATCCTGGTTCTGAAATCACTCTTATTCTAGAGAAAACCATTTCCGAATTACGACTACCCCTCCGACACTCTCACGTCTCAGTTGTTGGAATAAACAGCTCAAGTGCTCTGACATCAAAGGGCTGCACACCACTCACGCTCAAATCGATTCATTCCGACAACAAGGTCCATGCAGTAGCCCACATCTTCACACTCCTATCATCAAGGTTGCCTTCATTCATGTTGACGATCAAAATTGGCCACATCTCAAAGGGCTCGAGCTCGCAGATTCGACAATGCTTGCATCTGGCCCAATCGACATCATTCTTGCAGCGGACTTCTACGGCCAACTCATTTTATCTGATGTCATCAAATACAATTAAGAAGCTCCAATCGCTCAGCATACAGTTCTGGATTGGATAGTGATTGGCCCAGTCAATCAAATGCATCACCACTTAACCACATCATCTCATCACATCGCCGTACAAGATGGTATTCAAAAGCTGCTCACGAAGTTCTAGGAACAAGAAGAGGTCGTCTCATCATCAAACACTCAGTTCACACCATTGGATTTGGAATGTGAAGATCATTTCCAAACTACTCAAGCAAGAAGTCCTCAAGGTCGCTATGTGGTGCGACTACCGCTCATTTCATCTCCGAATCAACTTGGGGACTCATCTCACAACGCAAGTAGATGCCTGCAACGATTGTATCATGACCTTAATCACATGCGTATGGTTCCGTTATAAGCTCCGAAGCCGGAAGTCGCTTATTACTTTCCGCATCATGGCGTCTTTCGAGAAGATAGCATCACCACCAAGCTCAGAGTTGTATTCAATGGATCAAGTTCCTCATCAACTGACACATCTCTCAATGACCTCATGCACATCGGCCCAAAGATCCAATTGGACATTTCAGGTATGCTATTATGGGTCAGGCGCCACAAGTACATCTTCATCAATGACATCATCATCATCATCATCATCAATGACATCACCAAGATGTTCCGTCTGATCAATTTACATCCCGAAGATTGGGACCTACAAATAATTCTTTGGGTTAACTCTGAAGGCCAAGAAGTATCCTATCAACTCACCACTGTCACATATGTAACACGCTCAGGTCCATACTTAGCAGTCCGAGTTCTTCTCCAGCTCGTCGAGGACGAAGGCCATCGATTTCCATTAGCGATAGAACCACTCACAAAGGGTCGCTATGTAGATGACATTTGTGGCGGCTCCGATAATCTCAAAGAACTGGTCAGTATTGCTCAAAAAGTTACAGGCCTTTGTTCGGTTGGATGTTTCCCACTCTCGAAGTGGCAGTCAAATCAGCCTCAATTTCTGGACTCTATGGAGGAACGCTCTCTCAACCAAAGTGACGCTCACTCATTCGAAAGCTCAAAGATTCTTGGTCTGAAGTGGCACCCTCAAAGTGATGTCTTCAAATTTACGACAACATACTCATCAGTTACAAAACGGCTCATCCTCTCAGAAGTAGTTCAACTCTTTGATCCATTGGGGTTGCTCTTACCAATCATCACCAAGGCGAAGATGCTCATTCAAGAATTGTGGCTGCATAAGCTTGAATGGGATGACTCACTATCACCTCAACTCATTCACAAGTGGAAATGTTTTCGCCAAGACTCACTGCAGTCGATCAACTCGTCATACCCCGATGGCTACACCTCTGTCCTTTCTATTCAGTGGAACTGCATAGGTTTTTCGATGCTTCTCAGCTCACCATGGCCGCTGCCGTCTATGTTAAGACAACAAACGCACACAACTACTCAGAAGTCACTCTAGTATGCGCGAAAAGCAAAGTTGCTCCAATGAAGCGATTAACAATTCCAAGGCTGGAACGCTCAGCAGCTCTACTACTCGCCAGGCTCATCTGTTACGTAGGTAAAACTCTTAAATTAAATAATGCTCCTGTATTTTTATTCACCGACTCATCCTCCGCACTCACCTGGGTCCAATCTCATCCATCTCGATGGAAAGAATTCGTTCGTAACAGAGTCTCAACAATTCAAGAACTCTCCCCCAAAGGCACAATGGCGACTTGTGCCTGGAAAAGGGAATCCAGCCGACTGCGCATCTCGAGGATTATCACCAACAATGCCCGCTCGTCATCAATTATGGAGGCAAGGCCCCCACTGGCTATCACACTCATCCCAAGAATGGCCAAACATCTCAGTTCAACCAGCCTCGCAGATCGATCTCGAACAACAACCAGGTCTTCTTCTACTAACAAAAATCAAACCACAACCTCAGCTCTGGGACCTAATCAACAAATATTTTAATCTCACTGGTCTTTATAGAATAACTGCCATTTGCCAACGATTCATTGCGGTGCTGAAGAAAGTTCCTCAGTCATCACTGTCCACCCTGCTCTCTCCAGAAGACCTGGAAAGCTCACGATGGCACTGGGTCCGTGTCATACAACAAGGCCTACTTTGCTCAAGAACTCAAATCACTTGCTCTTGGAACTCTACTGCCAAGCAATCATGTTCATTCATCCATCACGAAATTCTTCGAGTTGGTGGAAGACTAAAACACTCAAATTTGGATCCCGAAGAATAGCACCCTGTCATTCTTCCTCGGGACTCACCGCTCACAAAACTTCTCATTCAAGATGCTCATGATAGCACTCTTCATGGGGGAATTCAGCTCACCTTGGTATATTTCCGCAGATCTTACTGGATAATCGGGGGACGAACTCCAGTCCGATCATTCATTCTCCGCTGCGTTCGTTGTGCTCGTCAAAGAGGGTTGACACTCAACTCGAGGCCTACTAACAGAGGATCCTGAAGAATTCTCCGTTCTCACTTCGGGACACTTTCTCATTGGAGAAGCTCTCAAAACCATTCCTGAACCTTCGCTCACTGAAGTCCCGCTCAATCACTTGAATCGTTGGTACCTCATTCATCAAACTTTGCAGCAATTTTGAGCGCGGTGGTCCCAAGAATGCCTGCACCGCCATCAATCCATCTCAAAGTGGAAACACCCGTCAACTCAGATCAAGAAAGGTTCAATGGTGCTGCTCACTGACGAAAGATTTCCACCGTCAAAATGGCCTCTTGCAAGAGTCATTTCTCTCCACCCTGGCTCTGACGGTCTCACTCGAGTGGCAACAATCAAAACGGCAACAACAACTCTAGTACGACCATTAGTTAA
>JARJDY010035767.1:0-13369 GCA_030264615.1 Cypha longicornis
GGGACCCCCTTTATATTTATTATTTATTTTGAAAAAGGAAGTGACTGAGTGACTTAAAATTTTAAATAAATATTTTGGGAGACCTTTTTTAGGGTCTTTTCCCTTACATGGGGGTCAATTATGCGTAAATGTCCAGGGCTTCTCATTGAAGGCGGCTCTGCCCATCAGGGGCCCCCTTTAACGCGGGGCCCTACACGAGCGCCTTATGCGCCTAATGGGAAATCCGCCACTGTTTTCAAGAATAGTAATTCAAAAATGAAACCATCGTTAACGTTGGAAGTTATATCAAAATGTTACATCACTATTCAACTGATATACACGGGGTGTTAAATTGCTTTAATAAATTTTTCTTTCGCGTTCGCCAGTTTATAAGCCAAACAATTTTTTTTGCAAATGCAACACACAAAACTTTCTTGCCTAAGAAGTTGCATATTTTTTTTAGTAAAAGTCACTAGAATTTCACTAGAAGTTTGGGGAATTTTTCCATGTTGCCAAATTATGACAAACACTGTGTAAACAGTAAGATCGCAACCTTAAATTTTTAGCGTTTTTATTTTGTATGCGTTTTCGGTGTTTTTCCTGGTTTATCATATTTGTTTAACTTTAATGTTTTAAAAACTCTGTCTTATTCGGCATATTAAGCAGTTTTATTTTTCTTGGTTTAATAATATCTGGAATCGGTTTCAAAGTCCAAAATAAGTGTAATTAAGGAACATTTTAAACATTTTTAGATCAGTAAAGTCGATTTTGATTTAAGTTGTAAGTGTTTTTATCTGTTGCACGTACTTCTCTTAATATGTATATAAAAATCTTTTTAGAAAAGATGGCATGTTAGTGAGCAGTGTTTAATTGCACAAATAGGTCAAATAGGTCAGAGAGGGACCATCAGTTTAAATTTTTTCGCGTGCCCGCATGTGAGGAGAGACGAGTAGCTTGGCTAAATGCAATCAAAAGAGACATGAAAGTCAAAAAATCGAATGTTAGCAACTTTTGAGTTTGTAGCAAGCATCCAAATGCAGCATTAATAATGGACAAGGACAATCCTGAGTGGATTCCAACTTTAGAGTTGGGTTATTCTAAAAAAAAACGAGTTTTGCCAGCTTTGACAAAAGTACTTCCAAATGAGAGAAAGCACCAGTGGGATGAAGCACAACCATCCACTTCTTCAGCTGAATCCCTAACTTTAGTGAACTTTAGTTTTTGCGTGGTCTTGATAGTCTAATATTATTATTATATGTGCATATATTTGGATAAGAACAATCAAATAAATGAAATAAACAAGCAAATCGAGACACAAGGAACCATCAAGAAACAATTTCCCATATTTAATTTAAGGTTACACATTGCTCTTATGTTATATAGTACTTGGCAACATTGCAAAATGGTCTTTATATTTACTAAAAATTTATGCAACTTTGTAGGCAAGAAAGTTTTGCGTGTTGCATTTGCAAAAAAATTTGTTTGGCTTAAAAACTGGCGATCGCAAAAGAAAAAAAAATTTAAGCAATTTATCATCCCGTTTTAAGTAGTTGAATAGTGGTGTAACATTTTGATACAACTCCCAACGTCAACGATGTTTTTATTTTTGAATTATTACACTTGAAAAAGTGACGAATTTAGTACACGCTCTTATGGCAAATGCGCGCGCCTGTCGCCACTTCCATCTCACTCTAGCTATCCTTGGGTACGTTCCACTTGGCGACCGCAGCGCCCCAAACGACTCGCCTGCCGTTCCACTTGGCGACCGTGGTCGTTGGAGTTGGGCGTTTGGCGTCATTAATGACGTCATTGATTTCGACCACATTACGCCCGCAACGACCGCACAACAGAGGTGGGTCGGCTTGGGCGTCCCCACTAATTTTCGAATTTGCGTCTGCGCATTCGGTTAAAATTAAAAATAAAAACTCGTGCTGGTCTTGAATACTTGAATTTCGTCTCAAATCTCATGCGAATCTCGTCTCGAATCAAAGATGAATCTCGAGATGAATCATAAATCGAAGTTTAGAGGTTAGGTTAGGAGACAGCAGAGAATGTTATCCTTGGGGTGGTGGAGACGACTCCGAAAATGTTCCACTTGATCCTTGTTCCGATTCTCCCACAACGACTTCAAGCTCTAGTGGAACGGCAAAGCTCGTGATCGTGGTCGTTGCGGTCGCCATGTGGAACATACCCCTTGTCGTTAGTGCACGAGGTCTATTCGAGAATACCGCTTTCATAGATCGTATTCATAGAGTGAGATCAAAACAAGTACAAACGGCCGCCTGCGCAGGCGCGTTTTTGTATGTCAAACTTGGTCGAAGCCCTGTGATTGTCGGAATTAGTGGTGCTAATTTGTTAAGTTGAAGTTGGCCCAACTTTGTACTTGACGAAGCGACGTACGTTGCGCTAATAACTGTTTTGAATGACCCCATAAAGCGAATAAGATTCAACTCTTAAATCAAGTCAAGCTAAGTTAAGTAGAGTTACGTTAATTGATAGTGAACGAGGCTTTACTTCGAGTATTCGATACTCGATACATATTGAGGCGCTAGATCGAGCACTAAGAATCGAAAAAAAAGCTGAAAGAATCGATACCTACTCAGTATCGATAGTAGGTTTGTTCCAACCTCGAAGAGGACCGTACGGTGTATGGTCACGGTCATGCGCATTTAAAAAATGTAACGCGTTTTCGCAAATGCGCATGACGGTGATCGTACATTGTACGGTCTTCTACGAGGTTGGTACAAACATCAAACCTAGTTGCTAGTATCGCTGGAAACCTAGCCAAGAGCAGAGGCAAACAGTCACCTTGAGTCACATAAAATGCACTTGTAAAATCCACATTAATTTTGTGGTTGGATTTTTAAGTTTTGTTTCTGCAAAATTTAATAAACACAGAATTCGTATATACAAGTGTGGGCATTCGAGATGAATAACGACCACTTTTATACGCACACTTTTACGCCCAAGGAGTTCTTAGTTGAACTTTTAGAAAAAGCGCAAAATTGTAATACAATCATATCCCTGAGTGCAAATATTGCAAGATTTTTCATTTCTGTGAAACTAATGCAAGTGCATGCTTGGGATGTAGGTAACGAAGTAAGAAAACAAGCGTTTTTCATAGTTGAAAAACACAGTATTGGGAGTCTTTCTAGTCATTTTAGGTTATTAACAAGTAGTTGATAAGAAAATGTTTACCAATGGAAAAGTCTGAAATGCATGTTTTAGATTTGAAAATGGTAGTTGTTGAAAACAAGTGCGTGAATTCTCTTGAGGAATGGAAAGAACTTTCATTAAAAAATGTAATTTTTATAATGACTTCAGAAGTTTGTCTCCAAATTTTGAATCTTATTGACAATGACATGTCATTACTCAAATTAATTGTAATAAATGATGGTCTGCATGGTGGAAACCAATCACTAAATGCAATCATGAATATTTACAGCCAACAAGAGAATCAAAAGCCTAGAATTATAGGCTTGATACCAAGCTTGCTAATTACAAATTTAAAAGCAGTATATTTAGATGCTGAAATGAACAGGTTAGAACATTTGCTGAAGGCGACAATAGATACATCAAGTGAATTGTCTTCATTAATTAATCATACTTCAAAACCTGTTGAATATTTGCTACAATTTGCTGAAACTGGGGTCTTGCATAGTAATCTTCATGAACACATTGATGAAGCAATTCTTTCCCTGGAATGTTTTATAAGTGATCATCAATATGATTTGTCCCTAATATATGAGGAGGAATATTATGAAGAGTTAAAAAATGTGCCCAACCCAAATGTGGAGCCTTTAAGACTTCTACAAGAATTCAAAGAAATACTCTATGAATATGGATATGTATGTGCAAACTATGCTGCTTTACATACAATGTACCAAATAGACAAGCTGAAAGTTAAAACAGCTTATGAAAGACACTTTCTGCTGCTATCAGCTGTTTATACGCTTATGTTGCAAATAAGGGCATATATCGATAATGCTATTAGTGATGAAAAACTTAATGATTATGAAGCCATTATGAAATATTCTAAGGGAAAAGTTCATAGACTGATAGAAATATTTCGTACAATGGGACCTATTTATTTAGAGAAAAGTAACAACGTTATTAAGATTCCTGTGAAAACGAGAAAATATATGCGTAACCAAAGACATCAACATATTAAACCTCCACAAGATGAAAGCATTTGTGCCTTAATATTTGTGAAAAATAGTCTTTCTGCAAAAGTTATTCATTCTTTGATTGCAGTAAGCAAAACTACTTTCTGAGATTTGCTTAAGTAAAATTTTCTTTCGTTTCAGGCTATTGCCCATAACGATGAAACTTTATGGTGGCTAGGTGCTCAATTTATTATTGACAAAGTGGCAGATCCCAGCAAAGAGGCTCGCGAAGCCGAAATTGAACATCGCAGACAAGAAGAAGTTTTACGAAAGTTTCGATCGCACGAATGTAATATTTTAATTGCGACATCTACTTTGGAACATGGATATGATTTGCCAAAGTGCAACTTAATCATTAAACTAGATCCCCCCACTTCTTTTCAAAGTTACATATACACCAAAGCCAGAGCAAGGACGTCTACTTCGAATTATGTATGTCTAATTAAAAGCGAGGATGATTTGCGCCTTTTCGCAGAGTTTAAGGAAATACAAAGAGTGTTACTTTCTAGATGTGGACAAGTAGAAGCAACCACTAAAGATTTATTGTATTCAGAGTTTTTTTGCAATCGGTACGCTCTTTACTTTACTTCAGAGAATGAAAGTTTATCCGTAAATGGTGCCATTCAATTGGTGAACCGTTATTGCGCCAAACTACCGAGTGATACTTTTACAAAACTAACACCGATTTATACGATCTGCGACAAAAACAGTTTCTATACATGTAGCTTAAGATTGCCCATAAATTCGCCCGTAAAATTAACTGTGATTGGATCAAAGTCTCCATCAGAGATTGTTGCAAAAAAATTAGCAGCATTTCGTATGTGTCAGCTACTTCACAAATCGAACGAACTTGATGATTGGCTAAATCCGATATCTAAAGAGAATTTTCGTGCTGTCGAAGATGATTGGAACGACTTTTCGTTGGACAAGGGTGATGAAGAACTGAGTGCTGAAAGTATTGATCAAAGACCTGGCACTACTAAACGGCGGCAGTATTACTACAAGCAGGTCGCTAGCTGTTTAAGAGATTGTCTTCCTGAAGCAAGAAAGCAAACCTATTTCTATGCTATTAAAATGGTACTTACTTGCCCAATCCCTGAAGATCAAAATACTCGAGGTCGGAAAATTTATCCTCCGGAGGATTCTAAACAGGGCTTCGGTATTTTAACTTTAAAGGAAATACCACAAATATGCTCGTTTCCTATTTTCACGCGATCCGGTGAAGTAAATGTGGTTTTAGAATTAGCCAATCAAAATTTATTTCTAAATGATGAGCAAATTACAAAAATTAGTGAATTTTTGAATTACACTTTCACAAGCGTTTTGAGATTGCAAAAGTATCAGATGTTTTTTGCACCGTCTCAAGCTCTCAGTAGCTACTTCATTGTGCCTACTGTAATTACCGGTAATTGATAATCTTAATACCTCTGCATTAACTTGAAGTTTAACTTAAAAGTTCGTTTCAGAAAACAATTGCGTGGATATCGATTGGAATTTTTTAGATGTAATATTTGCTAAACGGGACGAACTACCTCGGAGCATTTCCAACGATCAGCGGAAAAATTTTACTTTTGAAGCTAGTCTGTACAGTGACGCTGTTGTTATGCCTTGGTATAGAAACCAAGATCAACCGCAATACTTCTACGTTGCAGAAATTTGTCCCAATTTATATCCGTCCTCTGATTTTCCTGGTTGCGAGTATGCAACTTTTCAAGAATACTATTTGAGAAAATATGATATAGAAATACAGAACATGGAACAGCGTTTGCTAGGTTCATTATTCTTCTATGTTAAAATACTGTTCTGAAAATTAATTTTAGATGTGGACCACACGTCTGCGAGACTCAATTTTCTAACTCCCAGATATGTTAATCGGAAAGGTGTTGCATTACCTACGAGTAGCGAAGAAACTAAGCGCGCTAAACGCGAAAATCTTGAACAGAAGCAAATTTTAGTGCCTGAACTGTGCGCTATTCATCCATTCCCAGCATCCTTATGGCGTAAAGCAGTCTGTTTGCCTTGCATTTTGTATAGAATAAATGCTTTATTGCTAGCAGACCAAGTTCGTCGTAAAGTTGCAAGTGAAATTAAATTAGGCAAAGAAATTCTTAATACAAGTAAAAGCAAAAATATGGATTGATATGATATTATTTATCTGCAGATTCAGATTTCAGATGGGAACCTCTAAATTTTGGCTGGAGTCTTACGGATGTTTTAAATAAAACAAAAGGACCGAAAACTAAAGTTCTAATAAAGGAAGATGTTAAAGTGATCTTAGATAATGAAGTCGAGAAGGATCTTGAATCTTGTAATGCACTTAATCTTACGACTAAAAAACAACAAATACCGAATGACAACCATGAGGTCGGTGAAAGTCCTCCCGAAGAAAAATCGGAATGTACGAGTTGGATGGAAATAGGTACTTGGTCCAATGAAATGGCCGAATTAGAGAATGACTCATTATCAAAAACTTTGGTGCGTTATGGCTCCCCTACAAGTTGGATGCACACATATGGCTATCATGAATATGACGATTTTTCGGATTCAGAATCGTTTTGTAGTAGTGAAGAAGAGAGGTCCGAATACCAATATTGCGGCTTACACATAGAATTTCAAAATGACTTTCAAGCTGAAGCGATTGACTCTTATCAACTAAAGAAAAATATTTCAATTGATGAACCAATATCTGAATCGTTAAATAATAAACTATGGAATGATAAGACTTTAATTACTCCAGAACAGAAACAATGCTTCAATGAAATTCTTCAAAATCGCCTTAAAAGAATTATATCTAAGAAATTCGTTAATGCAGGTTCCGAATTTTCACGTAAAGTGGCCTTGATTAAGACGAATGAAGATTCGGTTTACTTCGATAATACACAGATTGGCGATTTAATAATAGAAAATTATGAATATTGCGATATGAATGTTCGTAAACCTGCACTTAATACGACAAAACAAACGCCACCAATCAATGATCTAAATTTTAGTTTTGATGCTCAGCCGGATCTTTCTAATCACGCTGGAGCTAGCCCCAGTGTAATTTTGCAAGCACTTACAATGTCAAATGCCAACGATGGCATCAACTTGGAAAGATTAGAGACAATTGGTGACTCGTTTCTGAAATATGCTATTACTGATTATTTGTACACCAAATATGAAAATACGCACGAAGGAAAGTTGAGTCATTTAAGATCAAAGCAGGTGAGCAATTTGAATTTGTATAGGCTGGGAAAGAAAAAGAACTTTGGCACAATGATGATAGCCTCTAAATTTGATCCTCATGACAACTGGCTTCCCCCCTGCTATTGCGTTTCCAAAGAATTAGAAGAAGCTCTAAGCCACATTCGGTCTCCTGGTAACTGCCTTACCTTGGCTGAATACGTAGCTACTAGAAAAATGACGTTAAAAGAATTGTGCATTAAAATTCGTGGTGAAGCAGATGTAGTGGATAATATTTCTGCTGACGTAATACCTTATAATTTAGTAACGCAACATAGCATTCCCGATAAAAGCATTGCTGACTGTGTTGAGGCACTAATTGGCGCATATTTGATAGAATGTGGTTCGCGAGGTGCTCTACTTTTTATGGCTTGGGTTGGCATACGAGTTCTCCCAAGGAATCCAGATGGTACATATGGAGACTTACATATACCTGATTCGCCATTGCTATATCACGTGAAAGATCCACATCGAACTTTGGAAATTCTATTGGATGGTTACGATAAGCTAGAATCAATCTTGCACTACAATTTTATCGATCGATCTTACTTGCTTCAAGCATTAACGCATGCATCATATTCACCTAACTCCGTTACGGACTGTTACCAACGTTTAGAATTTCTGGGAGACGCTGTTCTTGATTATTTAATTACACGTCATTTATACGAAGATCACCGGATGCACTCACCGGGGGCATTGACTGATTTACGCAGTGCTTTAGTCAACAACACAATATTTGCATCCCTCGCAGTTAAATATCAATTCCACAAGTACTTCCGGTATTTATCTCCGGGTTTACATGAAGTCATAGAAAAATTTATTCGTACACAAGAAAACATCGGCTATAAAGTTAGCGATGAACTTTATCTTATGGATGTAGAGGATAGCGAAGAGGTTGAGGATGTGGAAGTGCCTAAAGTATTGGGTGACATATTCGAATCTGTAGCAGGAGCTATATTTTTAGATTCTGGTAGATCTCTGGACGCCGTGTGGCATGTGTATTACCGAATGATGAAAAACGAAATCGAGGAATTCAGTAATAAGGTACCGAAATCACCTATTAGAGAACTGCTCGAATTAGAACCAGAAACAGCGAAATTCGGTTCAGCAGAGAAACTGGCGGATGGTCGTAGAGTACGAGTTTCAGTGGAAGTTTTTGGGAAAGGTATTTTTAAGGGTATTGGCAGAAATTATCGAATTGCCAAATGCACGGCCGCTAAGTGCGCTTTAAAGCACTTAAAAAAAACAATCTAATTTCTAAATTAATTTAACACTCAGTCCCCAATAGTTTCCCGGAATATGCATAATTTTGTAAATGTTTCTCTCTGTACCATTTTTATAAAATAATTTTTAGTTATGGGTTCCTTCCGATTCTAAGGATATAAATCTTAATTTGATTACTTGGTCTCAGCTGTATTTTTGTTTTAAGTAGTATGAAGAATTAAAAAGTGCCCTTTTTGAGTTATGTTTTTCAGAAATTTTTACATGGAAAATTTAGGGATAAGGAGGCATTTTTCAAACAGTATAAATAATGAAGCGCATTTCCCTGGTCTATAAATATCTGCAAAAAAATTTACATAAGTCAACCCGTTCACGAACTATAAAGGCGAATCCCCACTGGCGTAGAACGGTGCAGACGTATACATTTTGTGATTTTCTTTCGCACATAGGCCGAATCGTTAATGATCGTTACTACAAATCGCGGCTGACCGGTAATGCGGCCAAATGGCCGTCCGCTGTGGAGACGCTCAAACTCAAACAAGGCTTTGCCGGCATGGCATTTTGTCATTTTGTGCATATAGTCTGTATACTGTAAGAAGAATCTTGGAGCCATATAACCGATGATTCGAGCAGCCGGCCTGACCGCTCACATTCGACCAGAAGCAGGGTCGCATTAGATGTGAGGGTTGGTGTTAACCTATGGTCAGAACTACGGGGTGCTACGAATCCCTGAGAGCTTAATGTGACCCTGTACCTGTTATTCATAAGACATCGTTCCTGTAGTTTTTGTCCTCTTCGAACGCACGCGTGTTACCCTCTCAAAGAAGAGAGAGTTACATTAACCGAAAGTCTTTCAAGCCCAAATCGAACGTTTCCCAAATTGACTACCTGCGTTTTTCGCGCTAGACGGAGACGGAAGATCTAGACCTACTAGTCTAACAGGTCATGATACGAAGCTTCTTCTTACAGTATACAAACTATATTGGCGGACCCTTTAGTAAAAGCTACAAAATCGGTTAAACTGCGCGTTTTTATTCTTAGTACCATGCGTAGTTTTTTCACAAATGCAAAAAAACAAAATGACGAAAATAGGTTTTACTTTTATTGAAAACTAATGATACGGAGTCATTTTAATTAAGACATTCTTAAGACACTTCTTAATGATTAATCTAGAATTTAATTTTTAATCCATTACGTTATTGGCGTTCACTTTTTTCCTAGTGGCCGGCCGCCATCTTGGACTCTTACTGATTAAAAAAGATAGTACAAAATTGGTCGATACGTCATAACGGCATAGAAAGTTTAATTCAATATTTAGAATGTATACAGTTAATATAAAATAAACTTGCTTTATTTCATAGTTTTCAGGAAAGAAAGCATCAGAAAGCATCTTCGACCTAAGCCGAAGAAATCATGTTAAACTTAATAGCGGCAACTTGGTGTATTTTTTGGTTATTGATAATATTCCTTCAGGTTGTAAGAGAGAGCATCTTCGATCGAAGACGAAAAAATAAGTTTTAAACTTAATTGGACATTTAAGTTAGCGGCCAACGCTTTTACATAAAAATTTCACTACATCAAAATGGAATTAAAATCCCAAAGGATTTAATTGGACGGTTTCTCCATGCGTGCAAATGTTCTTAGAAATATTGCTAATATTTTCGTAGTGTACTAGTTTCTGTCCTGACGAAATGTCCTTTAAATTATAAGTTACCCTGTCGGCAGCTTCAAGACACCAAGCATTGGCCAAAAGCTTTTCATGATCAGCGCTTGGTAAATTTTCGTTGAGAGATCGAGAAGCTCTGGATAAGACAGCGGCGCTTGTTGTTATGTCAATGGCTGCTTGGGCCAATCTGTTGAGAATGAATTGCTCATCGACTATATTTTTGTTATACTTTACCAACACGGATTCAACCGACAGGCCGAAAGAGTCGATATTCTAAAAGTGAGCTGTTATCATACGTATTGTTACATAGGATAATTCTTAAACCTTGACGAGTGTGGAAGCCGATTGTAGTAAATCCTTATGTACTAAATAATCCATTGAAGGAAGTGATGCTAAACCGAAAGACCGGGCTGCACGTCTTGAAGCTTCTTCGAAGATCAAGCCCAAGTTTGCAGTCGGATTTTTAAAAGCATTCTGAAGTTCTTTCAAATGAGCGCCAGCATATTGAATTCCGGTTAAAGCAACAAATAATCTTAAAATATCGTTGGTGCCTTCAAAAATTCTAAAAATTCTCAAGTCTCTGAGGACGCGTTCCAAACCAGAAGCCTTCATGTATCCCATACCACCCATAATTTGAATGGCTTCGTCGCAAACTAGCCACGCAGCCTCTGAAGCGAACACTTTCGAAATGGCTGCCTCGAGGTGAAAATGTTGTGAACCTTGATCCATGTTAGCCGAAATTAAATAAGCCATCGATTCCGTAACATAATGAAGCATTGCCATCCTGCCAATTTTTTCTTGGATAGTTCCGAAGGAATCGATGCGTTTTCCAAACTGAATGCGATTCGTAGCGAAATCAGTCGCTTTTTTTATGCATGCTCGCATCGTTCCAGATAAGGCGGCAGCCATTCCGAAACGACCATTGTTCAAAACGTTCATAGCTACTTTAAAACCGTTACCGACGCCTCCAATAACGTTTTCAACCGGAACTTTTACGTCGTCATAGTAAACTTCCGCTGTATTCGATGCTTTAATACCCATTTTATTTTCGGGAGGTCCGTTTGTAACACCTCCAAAGGATCTTTCCACAATAAAAGCAGTGACCTTATCATGAGTTTCACCAGTTTTGGCATTTTTTACGGGAGTTTGTGCAAAAACAGTCATCACCTCTGCTATGCCTCCGTTACTAATCCAGATTTTAGAACCATTTAAAATGTAGTGTTTTCCATCAGGCGAAAGTACAGCCCGCGACCTAAAAGTCAGTGTTTTATATAAGAAAAACCGCAAAGCTTCGTAAATTGCGAAACCTTATCGAGCCAGCATCCGAACCTGAAGATGGTTCTGTCAGACAGAACGCAGCAATTTTTTTACCGCTCGAAACACCTGGTAAGTACTTTGATTTTTGTTCTGGTGTGCCATACAGCAACAAAGCCTTGAATCCTATAGATTGATGAGCGCCCAATGTTATGCCCACACCTAAATCGTGCTGTCCCACAATTTCCACTAAGCGAGCATACTGCGTGTTCGTTAATCCCAGGCCACCTAAATCTTGCGGCACTTGCAATCCAAAAGCACCTAATTCCCACAATGCATTAAAGGAAGCATCATCAATTTTCGCGTCAGTGTCGTTCTTTGCAGGATCGTTTACTTCCTAAGATTAATGCAAAAACAAAATATGTAACAGGAAAATTTATGCAATTGGACAATGGACATGCATGGCCAAACAAACAGTTCCAGGTATATAAAAAAGACAACCATGCAATCATTCAAGTACAACTAAATCCTCCAAAAACAGGTTGTTAACTTTGAATACATGATCAACTTATTCGATTATTTAGGTTTTGAAAAGAGTATCTATGATTATGTTACTTTTGCTCCATTATCATCAATTGACCTTTGAAAAGCACAGTATTTGTACCTCAAAAAATTTTGACACAGGCTCCACCAACATTTGAACTGTCTCCTTAGTTTCCTCGTTCAAAGCATTAGGATATGGAAAAATTTGGGTCCCTTGCAATTGGCCGCGAAAAATATTCATGGTAAATGACATGTCTTCAATGGGTGTAGGCTTATTCATAACTGAACTAGTAGATAAAAATCTAGAAAACAATTATTTAGTCCAAAAAGATCATTTCTTCAAAAAATTTTATCATTATGCTCACCTTTGAAAATAAGAGCTTCGTTTGTAGCATCTTACAGTAAATAAAGCGTTTCTAATCATTATTTTGAAGGAAATATATTAAGCCACACTGTTAAACTAAAGAAATGGTTTAGTTTGTAAGTAAATGGTCGAAAACGAGCACCACAAACTTATACACAATTTGTTCTTTGAACTTTGGATTTGGACCGATTAAAGTGTGTCAAAACAAAAAAGTTTTGACCAACCAAGGTTTTGACATCATAGATGACTTCGTGTGATGTCACGGATGCCACTTGGAACTTGGTGTGTGGAGCAGTGTGCAGGTATTTTTTCATTTTACTGGCCAACAGTCTCCGTCGTTAGCTTAATCGTCTACCGACCTAACGACGGAGACTATTGGCCAATGAAAAAATACCTTTAGTCAGCGAAGTCAGCTGTTTTCTGTTTTCTCCACCACCACCTCGAAATGTTGTCAGGTACGTAGTTCCGTGAAATACGTTACTTATCCTTAACTTTGGATTGTCTTTAGGACAATCCAAAGTACTCTCTCAATACTTGAACTAAGCCAACCACAATCTTAAAATTCGAGATCGTTGAATAGAACATGGATTTACATTCAAGTTTAAATTACAAAATTAGGTTACGTTACTTGTTTTCGCTGTCAAATTGACATTATTTCGAATTAAATACGTACATAATGATATTTGACACAGAATTTTTAAAGCGAATTCAGATGCTCTGCGCCACAATTGCCCCACTTTCGATCCAGATTTATCATGCAGCCCAAGCGAGCACGAAAGTTGCTCACAGAGCGCTCTGAGAGCAATCCAGCATCGAGCCGCACATCCGAATTCGCCATGGTATAAGGAGTATAAAGGTATGATATTGCGCAGGAATATCGGTGGGGGTACGTAGATCGTGACGTCAGCTGGAGGGCAAGAGCCATCCCAAAGCCGTGTAATTTCGCATTTAAAA
>JARJDY010035928.1:0-12678 GCA_030264615.1 Cypha longicornis
ATTGTTAGAAAAATTAGACCATAGCAGAAATGATGATGACTGCGATAAATTTTATTTACTTTCGCTTCTGTCAAATTATAAGGCACTTAATGAAGTTCAGAAATTACAATTCCAGCGACAAAGTGCCAAATTTTTCATGGATGTCCGTCGTGGAAATGCTCATCATTCATAAGCCTCATTTGCCACATCATTTTCTTACCAATTTTATCAACAGTCTTATATTAATTACCCCCTATGTCCTTACCGAATGATTCGATTCGACAAGTGGAATCTGAGAATGAACTACGTGAACTACTAGATGTTTAATGAGGATTTAAATTTAGTTCCATTTTAGTTTTATAGTTAACAGGCAAATACTTTTTATGCAATAAAACTTTATTCTTAACTTATTATACCTCAATGTTATCGTTAATCTCTGTTCGGCACTTATAGGTTCCCTCTGACAAGTATGTTGTTTGGTTATTCCATCCCTCAATAATTCGAGTAGTTCGTCAAATGATTGAATAGACATTCGATAGTATTCAAAAAATTTTGAATGACACTTTCTCATTTTTTGGAAAAACTCTTCGAAGCTGTTTCTTTCTCGACCTTCTACATTTAGGGGATTTACACTATATTTCCTCTTTTTTGGACATAGCTGCCCAGCCGCCTCGAGTGCACATACTATTTTTATTTGTGAATCCATGTTATTTTTGTAACAATTCGAAACAAATTATGAATCTAAAGATCTACATTGAAGTATTTACCCAGAATTTGCTAGGGTAATGAAAGTGGGGTACTGAAATTCGAAGAAACCATGTTCATGAAGTATTGGTGGTGCAACTTGATGCAGTCAGAGTATTAAAGGGTAGGCGTCATGCTGTGCTGTGGACAGTGTACGACGCAATTAGTAGCCGCTGCAAAAAACGCCAAGTTCAGGGTGAGACAGAGGAACTTGCTTATTTGGAAATTCTCTTATAAAAATAGTATTGCAGATATATGTTTAATTAGTCAAGTATCGTCAAGTACAACTTTTAAAGATTATGTTTAGTTAGTTTTTAAGATATCGGACATGTGGCGTCTATTATTCTCAATACATTACGCGTTAATCGAACTCTGATGTTTTAAACTCTGACTGATCAGCGTTTCGTTGGATATGTTGGCGACAGCTTGGCTAATGTTATTTTCTGATGAGCCCGTGTCCTAGGATGATCATTGTAAACAATTGATTTTAGACTGCCCCATAAAAAATAGTCACAGGAGTTTACTGGTTTAAATCAGACGACCGTGCTGGCCATTGCAGATCGTCTCTCAGGGAGATTAGCCGTCCTGAGAAGTTTTCCAGCAAAAACGTCATTGATGCACTTGCAGCATGTGTCGTGGCACCGTCCTGAGTGCCTCGAGTTTGTAGGAAGTGATTGATCCCCGAAATGACGTCACTTCGAGAGAAAGGTGGGCGGAGTTTTCACGAAAACCGTGTTGTGTTCTCGAAATGACGCATTTCGGGGATCTATCACTTCCTACAATCGAGAATAGGCACCCTGGTAGAACCATTCACATTCCCCACATCCATCTCGTTTAATGTTGGCAAGAAAACTGCAGAATCATGGGGGGAACATAACGGTCAGAAGTCACCGGAACAGCCCGTTGGTTTTCTTAAACAAATGACGCCACCTGTCCTATATTAACTTTAAAACTAACTAAGCATGAACTTTAAAAGTTGTACTTGTCGGTACTTGAAGAAATAAACATATATCTGCAATACTTTTTTTTAAATAAACCAGTTCCATCCCCTCCGCTTTCTGTCAAAAACAATCAGGTGATTGTGGGTCAATAATGTACAAAGATACTTGTTGAAGCACGTCAGAGCACGACTACGGCAGGCAGCAGGATTGCAGGAACCTACAATCACCTGACTTTTGACTGATTTCGACAGATTTTGACAGACTGTGACGTCATATGGAACAGGTCTATTAAATTTCCATATAAGCTAGTTCCTCTGCGCCACCCTGTATAAACCATATTATAAATAGACACTATATTACTATCAGTAGTTGCCAGTAGCGTCCAATTCTATTTAATTGCAAAGAAATATAAAATGTCAGAATTAAATTCGGACGCAACAATTTTTTTTTTGTAAAGCCGCCTACCTCAATAAACCGTTTTGAGCCAGAAAGGGGTTGGGACTTGCTTTAAGGGTCCGTCCACATACAGTTGATGGTTTTAAGTCGCAAGAAGCACTTTTTTAATTTTCGAGTTAATTTTAGTAGTTTTGAGGTTAGAACGCAGTCATAGGGGACAATTTTAAAAGTTGTTCAACTTTAACTCTTAGAACTAACTAAAACTTTCAAGGCCAGCACTTAAAAAACGATAACTCTAATAAGACTGGTTTAAAACTGTGTGTATTTAACTGGGCAAAAAGTCTCGCTGTGATTTTGACAGTACGCACCGGCAGCATCAGCGATCAGCTGTACAGGGTGCTGGGTGCGTCAAAAATAACGGCCCGTTTCAAGTTTCGACAATTAAGATATTCAAGTCAATCTGCAGTTTCTTTATTATTTACAACTTGTTTCTTCTTATTTTTTTTCTTCTTAGCCTTTTTTTTCTTTCCCCTTTGTTGTTGAAAACGTCCATTTATGGGCTTAAACAAACCCGGGCAATGTCCTCTCCTTTCGTACTCCGGTAACAAACATCCGACATCAATTTTGGTCCATTTCTTGTAGAACGACTCCATTATGGATGCTTTCGAGTAATGCAGATGCAAATCGAAACCATCAAGGCACCTAAAAAAGGGCTCAATATAAACACATAAAAAACCTGATGTGAAAACCATAAATTTACAAATAAAAATGTCTCTTTTCAACTTACACAGAATCTGATTCGCTTTCGTCTTTAAGTAACGCAACAAAACCCCCATTTTTAGGCTCATGCCGCAATAAATAACAGCCCTCTTTGCTGTGACTATTGAGAGCTGTCAAAAGCTTATAAATGACCGACAAAGAATGTTGCGCTTTGTAACTATAGTGTTGATAAGCTTCCCCCAGCAATTTCTGTAAATTGAACGTATCAATCTTGACCACTTCCGACGACTTGTAATGAGTCCTGATTCTATGCAGCACCGAGCCAGGTCTGAATTGCAAATCGGTCCAATTTCGCACCAATTCCGACCTTGTCGAACATCGTCCACCATAATTCAATTGATATTCCAGTTTGGGGACGACCGTAACAGGCATCAGGACATTATTAATCGATTCGCAAGCGTCTAACTTAGTCCGCACTAAAATCCGAAAGGCGCTAGTGTGTTTGTTGCGACTCTTGAGCATCGGTGCGTTCATTTCGTGCTCGGGTTGCAGGGTCCAAAGTTTATAGGACACATTGTGTATTATTTTTGGAGCATTGGGTTCACTTGAAGGGTACTCTTTTGTCTCGTCGATTAGTTTACCATTAGTGGAGTATGAAAAGCCTTCGTGGTTGCAGAAGTTGCTACGTATGAGCAATTTGTGACAGCGTTCGTTTAAATCTTCTTTGGTGGCTGTAAGTTTTGGCAACGGCTTGTCAAAGTAAATAATTTTTTTCGATCGATTATCATCGAGTTTAATGTTTTTTATTTGCAGAGGAATGATCCAGTTTTCTGTTATGCTTTGATAGTCCATCAGACATTTTAAGGCACTTATCGAAATGGCTATATCAACATTGCCACTCTGTATGTAGTCCGAAATGTTTTCATCTTGACTTACTTAAAACAAAGAAATAATTAAAATTGTAAACTTACTAAGTTTACATTTTAAATAATAAAATGCAAATACATTGATACCTACTGGACAATGTTGATTGAAAATTACTATTATGAACCGTAGTCAAGTAATCTTTACTTAAAAAACAAGCTTCTTTTAAAAGAGGCGACATGTATTTCCCCACAGAACCCTAAAATTAACTCTTTTTATAACTTAGTTAAAAAAAAAGATTAAAATTTACCAAATCCAAAACATTTGCTGAATGTAACAATTCAACATTAATATCTTCTTCAGCCCAGCACCAAGGCAACAGGTCAATAGGCCTATAATACTTTTTATATTTGAAAACACTTTGTAACTTCCGCAATCTATCTTTTGTTGCATAGTTGTTTACATCATCGCTGATCTCAACAGGCTGACGCCCATAATGTGCATTCCAACACTTTTCAGCCCCTGTTAAAAATCTCTGATTTTCTGCAGTCACAGCTGATCTCACATTCTTAAAAAAACTTTCTTTAGTAAAATTAATTCCTTCACATAGAACCACAGATCATTTCTTATGAATCGAGCTGGTTTTAAATTTTATATATTCATGAAACACATAGAACTTACTTTAGCGAAACTGATATCCTGCAACTCAAATTTATTAAAAGCTGTGCGACCAGACTCAGCTAACTTCAATGCATTTATAAGTCTTAAATGTTCTTCTTTGGTCAGTTTGGAACAAAAGGACCCTTGATATATAAAAGTCTGCCCTGGATACTTCACTGTGGTCTTGCATAGCTTATTGTCCTTATTAAACGAGTGCTTGATTTCATTTAAACTCAATTCTCCATTTAGGAACTGATTCATTCGAGACTTAGCTAAAAATTCTTTGGTTAGCTTCGATTCCTCTTCGGCATTGAGAAGGTTTTCACGCCTATAAAATTGCAAATTTACACAGTTATTAATCGTGAGTTTATGGTTAATTTATTACCAGTTGATTTTAAGGTATTCGTCCATAATTTCAAATGGGAATCACGAATTTTGCTTCATTTTCACGACATTTATTTTATTGGAGGCCATTTTTGTTTTTACTTTCATATTCATTCGAATTGACCAATCACCAATCAGTCTCACAATTATCCCAATGGAAGTGTGGTTGCCTGCTCAACCATATATTCACATATTTTATATTTCACAGGGTGGAATAAATAATAAATAAATTCAGAATCAGAATATTTGTTTAAATTTAATTATGATAAGTAAATGTTTTCTAGCCTTATTAAACAATTTTTTCTTTATTTTGGAAGCAATTATCACAAAAATGACAAAACAGGAATCAATAGAGTTAGATTTGGATGTTAACATTACATTTCTACGACGCAGCGTTCGTTAAATTTGCATTTGAATTAATTAAAAAATATTTTAATAACTACAATAATTAATTCTTAATTTGTAAATAATAAATTAGTACTTTATATAAATGTATAGTATAGACCTAGTAATACATTGTTAAATAATACATTTTTTTATGATTGCTCATTTTGCGTATTATGTCTTGATTAGGTTTACCTTTTTAATAAATTAGTTTAATCAAGAAAAAAACTGTATAGGAAATATTGACTAAAAACATTGCTTTTTATGACTGGAAAAGACAGAAACCAGTCGGCACCGAATATTTATAATAAAAAGTGAAATAATTACATAAAAAACGCACTCGATTCTCGCATTCATACACTTTATACATTTCCTTTTGCATTTAAAATATTCAAAATCGATAATAATAATCGTAGTCTTATTAATTCTATATTATTTAATTAACAATAAGTCTTCCTAAGGCTCTTTTGTTCACTTCGTGGATTGTTTCGTAGTTACAAGAAGAAAAGAGGAGAAAATGGTTTTAAAAGAGAGTTAGATTGGAACCGCCACCAAAAAAGAGAAAATATTAAAATCCCTTGTGGAAAAGCTTATCAAACTTATTGGTTAATGTGAGCCAAAGGAAAAGATATCTTTCAATGAAACTAAGGTTCTTTCTTTCCATTTTAATTTTAAGAACTTCAATTTCATTCCGACTAAATTCTATATATACTTCATCTTCATTTGCTAGACTTCAATAATACCAAATGAACGTTCAGTCTTTCTCATTTGGCAGTTTGTATTTGTTTGTAGTGAGTAGCTTCTGAGCATGTCCAAAAATGACCGTCCATCGACATTATTGAAAGCGTAATCAATTACATATTTATAATACAAGTTATTGCGTGGTTACTCGTTGTTAGTCAAAGCACTGTAGAGTGCATTGGAAAAACATAATTTATTCGCATAGTTTATGTTTTACGTGAGGTAGTCTGGACTTGGCTCCGCCATGGGCTCCGGCGTTGTGAAGAGCGGGTTGGGAAATTCGGGCGGATGTGGCAGTGGGCCCGTGGCCTTGGGCCTTCGACGGTAGGCCATGAGCCAACAGGAGACTGCGACAGCTACGGCCACCAGAGCCAAGAGAGCTGTTATTATCAGCGAAATGATGAACCCAATCATGCTGACGCAAATATCTTCGACTCTCTGCGCGTCGGGAGCTGCTAAGCAAAAGGCACTATAGCTAGTCCTTATTTCAAAGTAGAAGACTTACCCTCTTGAGGATCTGTGAACCTTTCCTCACGTCTTTCGAAAGTTAAAATGGCGTTCGATTGAATGGTGATCTCTTCACGTAATTGTCCGTTGATCAGATCACCTGTCGTTGCTAAATCGGTGTTGTTTTCATCGTCCACGTCTCGTCTTCTTCTTCCAAAGGCATTGTATCCACGACAGTTCACCTAAAAGATTTTAATTCGAAGAAACAGTCTTCCTTTGGGTAGTAGATAATACTTACGGGTTGACACTTTCCGAAACACACTCTGATGTTGCACTGGAAGCGGATGTTATCACTGCTGGGGAACTTGAAAGCATTAAAACTGGCCAGCAGACTTTGCGTGTCTGAATTATAGTCCCACTCCCCGAAAATGGTTGGATCTGTTGCGCATCCGTTCTCATCCGTCACCAGGTACTCGTTCTCTATGTTATCCTCCATGGTCTTGGCCACGCAACTTCTGGCAAAGCCACCGTAGATGGAACCAGGCTGTACTTCCACTTGCAACATCAGATTGTCTCCTATTTCAGCCGAGTTGATCTCCTGTCCAGTCGGGGTCACGATCTTCATGATGCATGTAGGTGGAGGCCCAGTGTTGGCAATGGTACCCGCTGTTGTCAACATGGACACGTTGAAGCCCAAAGTAACGTTTTGTTCACCCGTTTGATATACACATTTGATGTGGTACGCTTGAGCTTTGTACGTGACCAATTTTGGATGTTTTTGAATGACCAAAACGAAACTCGCCTGGCCATTGACATGGATAAGGCCGCAATTGCCAAATTGCACCTTAAAGTACTCGATTCTGTTCAGAGTGTCCGATGGCAGCGTTACAACTCTTCGGCATTGTTCGTCTTTGCTGTGGCCTTTGACATAGAGAACACCATTGAATCCCGGCTCAGTGATATGAATCTCCACTTGGACACCATCGGAAAGACAACTGACAACCATTTCTGGACGAGGGAAGTCTGTGCGGAAGGGTGACGTTCGATTGCAGAGAATCTCTGGATCTCCGGTGTATCCTGTAATGCACTGGCAAACGGCTTGATGATTGGTCGCATTGCAGAGGGCATTAATTCCGCAATTCTTGGTAGTGCAAGGATCTTCGCAAATGTTCCGTGTCAGATCGCAGTATTTATGGTCGGGACAATGGTCGTTATGTTCGCATTCCTTGGTCGTTACCGGCACGCAGTTTCCTCGGGAGTCCAGACGATAACCGAACTCGACAGGACACACGCAGTTGCCTCTTTCGTCTATAATCAAGCCCCTTTCGAGGGCACAAACGCATCTTCCACGTTCATCGATCTTGAGTCCCTTCTCAATTGGACATAGGACACATTCGTCGTTTTCGTTGAGGGCCGTGTTAGGTGGACACACACAGTTTCCGTCGGGGGTGCTGATGTATCCCAGGTCCGTTCTGCAGATGGCCACTGAAACAAGATTTTGCATAAAAAATTACTAAACAATTTAGGGGCAAACTAAATTAAATTAATTGTGACTGGATATCCTATGATTCATTCAATGGATTTTAGTTATGTTGTTAAACTTACCCTTATCACACTGAACGGCGGCGTTGCCTTGGTAACCGGGCAAACATTCGCAAATCATGGTACGCACAGGGATGGTATCGAGAACTTTACATTCAGCGTTAACACCGCAAGGTTGAGTCGCATTGCATGGATTCACACATTCGCCATTAATGCAGGCGGTCTGTGTGGGACAATCCGGATCGGACTTACACACTTCTTCCTCTTTCTCGCAACCACCGCGGCCGTCGCCATTGAAACCAGGCGGACAGGCACAAACAGCTTTATGGTCAAAGACGCGGCACAAAGAGGGTCGAAGGCATGGATTGGGGTCGCAAGGAGTCTCACATTTTTGGTTAACGCAAGCCCTATCAAGGGGACACTCGGTATTGGACCTGCAGCCAATGAGAACACAGGCAATTTTGGGGTTGCCCTGGTAACCGGGCAGACACTCGCAAATGGCGCGATGGTTAATGCCGAGACAATTGGCTTGAGTGCCACAAGAATTGGAGTCGCAAACGGGAGTACATTGTCGATTAATACAAGTGTGAGTGCCCTGGCATTCAGAGTCACTGCGACAGCCGACTTTAGTGCACTCAATCTCGGGATTGCCGTCATACCCTTGTCTGCACGTGCAGACGGGCTTATGGTTCTTAATGCGGCATTCGGCGTTGGGACCGCAGTTGCAGGGGTCTTTGCAAATGCCATGAATACAGGCGCGATTCGAAGAACAGTCGTTATCAGTGACACAGCCGCCGATTTCTTTGACTGGTAGTGTGGGCACACACGTGCCGCTTCCGCTGCTAATGTACCCGGGAGGACATACGCAGATCATGGTGCGCACAGGGACGGACGGCACTACTTGGCACTGAGCAGGAGTGTGACATGGCTCTAGGACAGCGCAAGGGTCTTGGCATTTGTTTTTAAGGCAGGCCAGTCTGGAGGGACATTCAAAGTCTTCACGGCATTCAGGTTGGGGTTCACGGCGACAGTCAACGTATGGGTTGCCAATGAACCCGGTGGGGCATCTACACAGGGACATATGGTTTTGTACGCGGCACTCTGCGCGAGGTGAGCAAGGGTTATCGTAAACGCAGGGATTGATACATTGGGCATTGATGCACTTTCGGTCAGTGGGACAGTCACTGTTGGAGGTACAGCCAACAATGAAGCAACGATCTAATGGGTTTCCCCTGTACCCACTCGAGCAGCGACATTCCGCTCGGTTCCTAAATACGTAACATTCAGCATTTTTGCCGCAAGAGTCTCGGACCAAGCAAGGATTTATACAGTTTCCGTTAACACAAGCTTTCCCCGACTCGCACTCGGAATCAATTCGGCAGCCAACTGCGTGACAAGCAATGTTGGGATTACCCTCGAAACCTTCCTCGCACGAACAGATGGGCCGATGGTTCTGGACGAAGCAGGCGCTGTTTGTGCCGCAGTCGCAAGGATTGCGACACATTCGGTTGATACACGTCTCGTTGGATCTGCAATTGTGGTCGGAAGTGCACCCAGGTGGACTAGGAACAATGACGGCGTGGCATTCGCCGTCATCGTCAGGTACCCAACCTTCCGGACAAGTGCAAATCATCGTTCTGACTGGGATAGTGTCGAGCACTGAGCATTGCGCTGTGCGATGACAGGGTGCCAGTTCGTGACAGGGGTTCACGCAGGTGTTTTTAATACAGGCCAGTTTGCTAGGGCAATCTATATCGAGTTGACATTCGGCTTTGCCCGCTACCAGCACTGGGGCGGAACAGTAAGATAAGGGATTGCCCTCGGGCAAGTGTGGAGGACATAAGCAACCAGCCGCGTGGTTTTGCGCGTAGCAAATAGCGTTTTGGGCGCATGGGGGATTAGCGATACTGGAACAAGGGTCAACGCAACGTTGTTGGATGCAAGCCCGATTTAAGGGGCATTCCGAATCGGTGTGACATTCGACACGTTCACAACGCTCGAATGGATTGCCTTGGTAACCCGAAGGGCACCTGCAGCTGGCTCGATGATTGTTACCGTAACACTCCGCACTGGGCGAGCATGGATCGCCCAAAACGCACGGGTTGATGCACTGTCCGTTGAAACATTGGTGTTCGTTGCTGCACTCCTTATCAGATTGACAGCCCACTGCACAACAATAATATACTTTGTAAAAACTAAAAAACATTATTTGAAGAACTTACGCTTAATACATCCTATTTGGGGATTGCCAGAGAATCCAGGTCGACAGAAACAGATAGGGTAGTGATTGGTCACTTTGCATTCGGCATTAGGGCCGCAATTACAAGGACTTACACATCTGGCATTAACACAGGCATCAGACCTTGCGCATTCGCTGTTAGACTTGCAACCCACTGTCGGCTCGAAGGCTAAAAATTTGGATTAACAATCTTTCCTACTTGTTTTAAGTCAAAATAAGGTCTTACGTGGTATGCATTCAATTTTGGGGTTTCCATCGTAGCCAGCAGGACAATTGCAAATAGCTCGATGCTTATTAACAGAGCAGAAAGCTCCAACAGCACACTGTTTGTCATACAAGCAAGGGTTGACGCAACGCTCATTCCTGCAAGTCTTATCATACGTGCAATCAGTGTCGGCGTAACATTCAGGTACGGGAACAACCATCGGAGTCTTGGGTACTGAAATCCAAAGTAATGAGAATAACAATAATGATATTAAGAGATAATATTACTGTTTGAGCATTCGAAATGTGGATTGCCCGTGTATCCAGCGGCACAAGAGCACATGGCCTGATGGTAACGCGAAATACATTGGGCATTTATACCGCATAAGTCTACGTGGCAAGCTTCGACGCAACTTCCCTTCAGGCACTTATCATGGTCCGAGCAATCGGAATCGAAGCGGCATTGCGGTTGGTCTCGTATAATCGGTCTGCATCGACCATTGTTGTCGATGAAGGTGTCGGATGGACATTGACAAATAACTGTTCGAAGGGGCAAGGAGTCGAGCACGCGACATTCTTGGTCAATTGTGCAGACATTGTTGATGGCACATGGGTTTTGACAGCGTGCATTGATGCAAGCCATTTGTGAGCCGCAATCCGAATCCAATTTGCACTCGGGTTGAGGTTGACGTGAAGTCAGACACTCAACGTACGGATTTCCATTGCTGCCGATTGGACAGCTACATTTAGGCTGATGGTTTCGTCCGACACAGGTGGCTGTCACAGCGCAAGAGTCCACTTCACAGACAGGTCTGCAGACTCTGTTAAGGCGATCACAGGCTTCGTGGTCTGCGCAATCTTCATTATATTGGCAGACTCCGGAAATACAGGAGACTAACGGGTTTCCTTGAGTTCCACTGGGGCAAAGACACTTGGCCCGATGGGATTGGACAGTACATTCAGATCCGCGACCGCACGATGTTGTTGAGCAAGGGTTCAGGCAGTTTTCAGAGATGCAAGCTTTGTCGTAAGGACACTCGTCATCAATCTTGCATTCAGCTGCAAGGAAATAGGAGATAAGTAAAAGTTTAATTCCAGAGTTGAAATATCTTATTACGTTTATAACAAAGAACTTGAGGGTTTCCACCCCAGCTATCAGGGCATTTGCAAGTGGGTCTATGTTGAATGGTTCTGCAGATTGCGTTGTTTCCACATGGATTGGCCAAAGCGCAAGGATCTTGGCAGCGTTGATTGATGCAAGTTCTATCGCTGGCGCATTCGGAATCTGATGTACATTCCGGTTTGCTTTGAGGTATAGGGCTGCATTTGATGAAGGGATCACCGACCAATCCGAAAGGACATCTACAAACGGCCTTGTGATTCGTTGGGGTACACTCTGCACTTAAGGCGCAAGGATTGGCCACTGCACATGGATTGACGCATTGCCTATTTAAGCAGGTTTGACTCAAATTACAGTCATCGTTGGATTTGCAGCCGGCTTCTTCATGAGGAGCTAAAGAAATGAAAAATTACACATGTGTCACGTAAAGGAAGGGGGTAAATCAATATTAAATCAAAAGCGTGTTGCTGCTTAATAAACTATGGGGTTTTAAGGAATGGGTTTTAGGATTACATTTGTTGAGCATTTTTTTGTTGAATACTTTTGCTGCAAAAAAGTCTAGTTAGGTTAGTTGAGATTCAATATCTAAAAAGCGAAGATAAAAATAGCTTACCTAAGCGGCACTCTATATCAGCATCCCCGACGTAACCGGGCAAACAATAGCAAGACATGGTCCGCAGTGGAAGAGTATCTACCACATGACATTCGGCGTTAACACCACAAGGCTGCGTCTCCACGCACGGGTTTTTACAAGAACCCCTGAAACAAGCCAATTTGCTTGGACAATCAGCGTCCATCCGACATTGAGGCTCAGCCTCGACAACGGCCACGTTACAAGCAGATAGAGGATTGCCAACGTATCCAGGAGGACAGGAACATTGAGGTCTGTGATTGGTAACTTTGCAAATGGCTCCGAATCCGCAATTACAGGGATCGTTGCAATGTTCATTCCGACACGCCAGATTGTAAGGACATTCTTCATCACTGGTACATTCAGGTCGTTCGCATCTAATTTGTGGATCACCACTGAATCGATCCGGGCAATAACAACGAGCTCGATGGTTTGAGTCCGCTCTACAGAATGCGTTGATACCGCATTGAGTATAGGAGCAAGGGTCTACACATTCCTTGTTCACACATGATTGAATTGGAGGACATTCGGAGTCAGACCTACATCCAACTGAAAAAAAAATTATTACAAACCTATGAATTTGATTGATCCAGACTTACTTTCGAAACATGCACTCTGGGCGTTACCAGTGAACCCGTCCTTACAAGTACAGACAGCCCTATGGGCCTGCACGTGGCATTCT
>JARJDY010036226.1:0-35499 GCA_030264615.1 Cypha longicornis
ATTTAATTCGTGAATCGTAAAAGAATCATTATGCTGCATTTAAAAACCTTTAAATTTAATTTATGGATTTTTAACAGCGCCCATCAGCCTTGCTGTTTTGCAGCTTGTTTTTTTTTTTCAATCCAAGTGTGCAAATTTAAGGTACATACTTGAGCAAAATGCAAATTTTGAAAATTCTCCTAAATTTTGCAAATGGTCCTGAGCTAAGTTTCCGCAACGACCTACTTTTGATAAATTTTTGGCTCTTTGCTAAATTGCATCTAATGCCATAGCAATGTTTATTCACCTTGACTTAATTTTAGACAGGCAAACTCAAGACCGACCAGGACCAATTATGGCCCATTATGGCCCCGCAAATCATATTATAATTTTCGCATTTGACAAAATTGGTTCTAAAGCAATTGAAGTGCTGAAAATCAGTTACGATTAACATACATACTAATAATTCTACATAATAATAATAAAAATTTCATTCAAAAATAAAGTTAAAATTGAAATTTAATAAGATTTAAAATAAAGCAGCAATAAAATGTCTCCCTAATTTATGCATCGATGAAGTCTTTTATGGCCGAAAGAAAGTCCGTCCAAATTGTGTATATACAAATTGTACATGGATTCGACCAGTGTCTATATAAGTGGCGATGTACTGACCGAAGGTTGGTGAGTTATTGAGCCCCTTAAATGGCTTGAAGCGACGGCGTCGCTACTACTTTTGGTGGGGAGCGTTAAACCGTCCCGACGCTTATTTTAGAAGCACGGCGTCTAGGGAGTGCACGAGTGTGCCTTTGCCCGTGTGTGTGTCTGTACGAGCATGTATCTGTGTGTGCCTAAGTTTGCGTGCGTACAATTGATTAAAACGATTGTTCAAGTGCTTTGAATTTTCGAATCAAGTCGATCCACTCAAAATAAACCATTAATCAATGTCCAATATACAAGGTGTTTCATTAATCGCACAATTCCTCTAGTGGGCTTATTAAGGGCCATCAGAGAAGTACGAAACTCTTTTCAAAAAAGCTCCATGTCCTTGGGCCTTCAAGACATTCGTTGCTGAAGATTCAAAACTAATTCTGCTATTAACTAAAACTTTCAAAATAATTTCCGCTGCTATCAAAGATCGGTTATTTTGTTGATGTTAAGATTAGTTAAAATAACCCTCCTCTTCTTTTCTTTATTGCATTAAAATAAACATGGCAATGACGGCTCTAACAGGTCACTTATGATTTCGATTATTTTTTGATGGTCAATTTTGAAAAGTTAAATCAAAAATTGAAAATACAGAATGGATACTTCATACTTTGACATGGTTTTTGATTGTGGGAGAATGTAATTAGTGCATTGTGCATGCTGTTGACACTTATCTCAATCTCATTCGATTTCTGAATCTGAGGCATGTGGAGTCAAAAAACAAAATAAGATACTTATTAACTTTTGACCATATTTAAAAACATGCCATTCAGAAAGAAATTTGGATTGATTTTTCATTGCCATGGTATCAATAATTATTGATCGTATGCTTTCAGCTACCTGTTGGTGCGGTGTTGCTAATTTAAAATCTAGTTATTGTTTTATAACTCAAATGATTAGTCAATAAAAAAAATTTACAAGTTTTTCGTTCCAATATTTGATGTCCCACGAGAGGTTATGCGCGAGTAATGGATCACCCTGTATATATACTCATGTATATTTATCACTAAAGGAGTTATTTGGCCCATTTAGCACCGGTTAAGAAAAGAGGCTTTTTGTACAACACGAATCGACTTCTCTTCGATATACGCCCTCGCACCGCTAAACTCTAACATATTGCAGAGAAAAGAAACACAAAGTTATTAGGTATATAGAAACGAATTAGTTTCTTGGAAATCTCCGACCAATACATTCTGTAGCATGTATATGAGTACATACATTGTGGCGGCGGCAGCGATACATTACTTACTCTTATATGAAATAAGAACAGAACTGCATCCAGTAAATCTTCCTACTCATTTTCCAGTGTTGCAAATAAAAGTAACATTCTAGCACAAGTACTGCTTTTCTAGATTCTGTGTTAATTGCCATTTGCCCACATGAAAAACTGCCTTACAACTTTCTGCGTTATAAAAAATAGTTGATGACGGATTAACATATTATGTTATGTTACTTTTTAAATTCCTTATTGGCCGATAAATTTTGCAAAAAGGCTTCAAGTCTTTGATAATTATCTACAAACTGATGGAGAAACCCAGTAATTGCTCCCGTTAGCTTTTGATTAAATACAAATTTATCCGGCAGTCGAAGCCGACTGACCATGGATATACTTATGTATACCTACAACCCACATATATGAGCATGTCCAAATATGGATTTCCATCGAAGGTAGTTTGTCTCTTTATAGTGAATGCTAACGTCGTTGTGCGTATTGTTTTTTACCCACTCCCTCGATCAAGAAACCACTTTGATTTTCTTAATTTGCACAATATTCCTCTCCTGGTTTCTGCTCAGTTAAACGAGTGACAACGAGAGATTCGATTCTCTCGAACTTTTCATCGATAATTGTTTTAAAAAACTATACTTCTCGATCCGTTATGTGTTTCCAAGACTTTGCATAATTGTGTTTGATTAGAGTGTAATACAGTTGAAAAACGATAAAGTGTTCCTCATACGCGCGCCCAGAGATAGTGTCTAGACTTCTTGTTTCTAAAAATATTTCCAGTGTGTTGAATGATACTGCTACTTCAGTTGCTAAGAAATCAATCATTTGAGGATTAGTTATCAGCAGTTGTTAAGAACACCTGGCTCGTTTATAAAACACCTTAAACCAACGATTCTTTCTGTTATGGAAGTGCGCGGTGTTGAATTTTGAGGAGGCTGCTAAGATGGTCAAGTTGTGTATTATATGATCACGACCAATCCTTAGCTTATACATCAGCTTATCGAAATTTGATCACTGCGCAGCACCATTTTTTCGCTTCACTTTTTTCGATCCATTCTTTGGTAGATCGAAATTCAAGTGATTTTCGGGATCTCCTGAATCTTTCCATTGGACCTTTCGTTTTTCAGACGAAAGACTTTGTTTATAATGGTTGTCAACGGGAGATGTTCTTTAATACGAACTTTTTCATCCATGTGGAACTCCAACAGGTTTGTACATTACGTTTTCAACATTTGACATTGGTTGCGTTAGTATATCTTTTCATCAGAGGAATAATACATAGTTGCATCTGCAGCATGTTCTTAAACAAAGCTGGAATTGCCCTTTTAGATATTCCTACATCCATATTGTTTATTTGCAATAAATTGAACTTTTACATTCGAAGCCCGCACATATATAAATTTTACGATCAATTTAAAATCTTGCTGGTAGGTACTTGTATATTCACTTATGTCAAGTGAGAGTATAGAAAATGACCAGAGTCTGATTCGATTAGTGATTTTATTTAAAGGATTCGTACTATTCAAGCATTCGTACGTAACGCATGTTCATGTTTTGATGTTATTGGCAATAATTGTACATGCAGGATACGTTCGATGCGCACATTAAAATAATGATGAATCGTCGAGTTAAGCGTTTGATTGAAAGCAAATTTACTGAGAATGTACATACATGTAAATGATTGTTTTGTATTATTATTAGTTCTGAATGTACATATGCAAAAAAACGATGTTATTCTTTTATTTCTTATTGAAAGAAGCGTGTATTTAAAATTTCAATACATATTCCGAATGAACGTTCGTGTATTTTAATTCAACAAATTTAACCAACAAACAAGTTCGGGGCAAATCAATTCGGACCGAAGTTGGGAGAATTTTAGACACTTTCAAGTTTCAATTCAGTGCTACATGCCCAAAATTTTACTAATTTTTTAAGGCAACGTCTCTATCACAAACATACGCTACTACTCCTCTAATAACACATTTAATTTAAGTAATTCAGTGATCACCAAAAGTTTACAATTTGTTTTGGATCTGCATGTGAGCGAACCAAAGATAAGTGTTTTTGCTCCAGCAAATAGCGGGTATGCGGCGTTACCAATTACATATTTTAATTCCTTAAAGTAGCCCGTAAAAGTTAACAACGTAGCATTGTCCATACAGTCGACAAAAAATTTTTTTTTCGTAGCTTTTTCAAAATTCCTTGATTAAATTGAAATCGATAGAAATACGTAGGTAATTGGCATTATTATTATTATTATTATTGCCACTATTTAATGCAATTCTTCGTGTCCAACAAGTTGTTATCCTTGAGCATAAATCCGCTCGACTAATGTGCACACACTGTTTTATTACTTCATCGTACCGTCGTCGTCACCGTAATCGATTACTGTAAATACTAATCATACAGAGTATAATATTAGATGGAAATGGCAACGAGCAACAGGAAATTGATATCACTTTTTCGCTTTTACATTGATTGATATTGTTGCGTTTTTCATTTTCCTAAAAGGGGCTATGTATTACAGTTGCGAAACTAATATCTTTGTTTTGTTTGCTTATAGGTCGGCTCTGCAGACCTTGCATAAGGCGAGTTCCAAGGCGCGGGAACATAACTACTTTCAAGGAGGATTAACTCATTCTTGGGTGAACTACTATGAAGATAGGATCGAGTCGGATCGGTCCTGTCTCAACGAGTGGCATGCCATGGATAATTTGGAATCTAGGCGTCCGCCGTCGCCAGACTCGGTTCGCACCAAACCGACCGAGAGGAACGACACGGAGAAAATTATACGTTCCACGCTCAAAGAGATTATGATGAGCGTCGATTTGGACGAGGTTACCAGCAAGTACATACGGAGTCGTCTCGAAGAGGATCTCGATATGGACTTGGGGGAATATAAAAGTTTTATCGATCAAGAAATGCTGACGATATTGGGGCAAATGGATGCGCCCACAGAGATATTCGATCATGTCTATTTGGGCAGCGAATGGAATGCGTCGAATTATGACGAACTGCGACGTAACGGCGTCGGACACATTCTTAACGTTACCAGAGAAATTGACAATTTCTTTCCGGGCACTTTTGACTATTTGAACGTCCGTGTGTACGACGACGAGAACACGGACTTGCTTAAGTACTGGGACGATACCTTCAAGTATATTTCGAAGGCGCAACAGAAGGGCTCCAAAGTGCTGGTGCATTGCAAAATGGGAGTGAGCCGATCGGCATCCGTTGTTATCGCCTACGCAATGAAAGCGTGCAACTGGAACTTTGAAGAGGCCTTGCGGCACGTCAAGGAGAAGCGCAGCTGCATCAAACCCAACACGAGCTTCCTCAGTCAGCTAGAAACTTATGAGGGCATATTGGATGCCAATAAGAACAAGGAGAAATTGCAACGATCCAAGTCGGAGAACAACTTAAAGTCGCCAGGTCTAAGTGCAAAAAGTGAACTGGTTATGTCGAGTAGTGAACCAGCGCCTAAGTCACTACTGAACGACATAAATTTACAAACCACTTTATCTGGCCATGATTTACGTCAGCTTGGCGGCCGCCCTAAGTCCTGGTCCCCCGACAATTCTCTCCTTTCCCACAACACTAATAGCAGTAATATTCTAACAGAAATTAAAACGCCCCCCATATCAAGATCGCTCGAGAATTTAAACAATCCGCCCACCTGTGACTGTATTAAAGGCAAGTGCCCGAGGAGATCGTTGACGAAGGATCCGGGAACAAACGTGCTTTTACCCTGTGATAACGGTGAATCGTACAGTGTGTCTCCGAATCAAATAATGCACATACCGAACAGAGATTCGGACGATTTTAAAATCGGCTCGCTGGCTTCCGTGAAAGAGCGTGTCAGTGAATTAGAGGCTAAAAAACTTGAAAAAAAGAAGCTAGTCTTGAATTTATTGCCGCAATTTACTAATCAATCCGAACAAACGACTAACAGCGACGTAGATAGTTCCTCTAATAACGAACCTAAAATAACTTTCAATAATAACAATAATGATAACTATAACAATGGTACAATTAACGACTGTGATCTAAAATTTAGCGCTAGTGATGATGAAACTGTAAATACGCAAACTACCAATCCTACTGCTCTCGGTTCTGCAACTGTTCCTGAAGTTCGATTGAGAGTCAAGTGTCCGCATAAAGACAGTGACGTGTTCTCGAATAATGTGGACCGCGTGTTCGATCGCGAAGAACGAAAGCAACAACGCGTAACTGTGATACCGGTCGCTACCGACACGTTTGACGAAGTGCCCAGAAACTATCCCTCTCGACAAAGTTCGTGGAGCTCGTACGACAGTGCTGTTGTTTTGGGATACCAGGGAGAGAGTCGGGAAGCCCCGTCGAGACATAGCAGCTGGGGTTCAGGCGACACCCGCACTTTGCCTTCGAGAAATAGCTCGTGGGGTTCGTACGATCTAAGGAGCGCCAACAATCACGACAAAAGCATCCATGAAAATGATCTCAGCGAGTCGAGCAGTAGCGGAATATTTCCCTATGATAAAGAGGATATTCCATGGAATCCAGGAACAGTGCGGCGAACAAAGCGACAACTTGAAGGCAACAAAGCAAGGAAAAAAGACGAAAAGTCATTGAAAACCTCTTGTGAAACGATACAGGATACTTCTTCTACTTCAAAAGTCTCCGAAGACTCAAAAAGCATCGCAGTTAATAAACCTTCGTCCAATGTGAATATTTTAAAAATCAATCCGAGTAGTGAATGCTTGGAAAAAGGCTCACAGTTTAGACTATCAATGAGTGCACCCGAGCGATCTAATATTGATATGATTACCGAGAAGGATGAGAGCAACCTATCCAGATCAGCTTACAATATAGGTTCCAATGGAAGTTACTCTCAATGCTCATCAGTAAAGCAGCATCGAAATTACCTGGAGAATCTAAAAAAAGGCCTTGGTAAACGAGATGAGTTTCCGGAGCTTGATCCCAATACAACGGGAATTGTTCGCAATCGCAAAAAAGAATTCGAAGCGAAAACAACAGTGAATGAGCAACGCTTAAATCAAGTGAACGTTTCCAATATTGAGAGTAATGAAGAGAAAAAGACCACAAACAGTTTACCGTCGAGTCCACTCAGTTTACACAGCAGTGAGAAACAACCGTCAAGTCCAGCCTCGTCGGATCCCGGGGAGAATTTCAAAGAGCTTCGAGGCAAGTTTGAAAAAAGTCACGAGAGCAGAGCCAGTCGTCAACCTTCTTCATGCTTCAAAGTATCTGTTGCGAAAAGCCCGGTGCGAATTAAACAAAACACGCCACTCATAACGAGTTACGGTAAAAATTTGGATAGCGAATTTAAGAGACCGCCTATGGCTCCGGTGGTTCGCAATACGGCACCCAACGTCGTCGTCGCCACAGTCATAGCAAAAGCGAACAAAAAGCAGCAACAATACGGCAAGAGCCACCCTTTGGCGAGGCTCGAGATAAAGCCAAGGCACAACAATCCCGTTTACAATACCATGTAGTGCTCAAATGTTTCCCACAATGGCTGTGACATTCATTAAAGCAGACAGAAATAAAATATGTATTCAAAAATTGCAAGATCAGAAACAATGTATACTATATAAAAAAAAAACTCAAAGTTAACTGTTTAGTTTTGATGGACTCGAAATTAAAAAGAAAGGCTATTTTAATCAACGGGAAACTATTCTTTTACTGAATTGAGTACGGTTACAATATAAATACTAATGATAGTAATAAATGTGTTCTCTAAGAAATTTGTCTTTAGTACTTGAAGATGAAAATTTAAATCAAACGCTCAGTAAATTGGTACTGCCAAATTTTCAGTCATCACAGTAGACCAATAGCGGAAAACAATTACATGAAATATCTTTTAGATAAATAGTTTCTATTAAATGCAATTTTTGACTTGAAATGTTGAGAGTTTAAAAAGTTCTAATTTTGGCTGTTGTGTGCAATCTAGTCCTTATGTCAAAAACAAATCAAACTAAATGGAAAACATGTAACAAAAATCATCACACATCAATTAATGGCTCAGATTGAAACTTGTAAATGATAATATATATGTTTGTAAATAATTTTTGAAATATTTTATAAATTTTTTGGTCGCTACTAGCCTTAATCCTGAACCTACCTTTAAAACTAATTAAAACTTGAAAATGGCATGTAAAGTTGATCAAAATACGAATAGAATTGCAGTTTGAAAAGAATGAATTATTTGAAGCACAAAAAGAATCCATCGTATCATTTTACGCAGCATTTTTTATAAGCTCCTAAAATATGTACAAATACTTTTCGTTTAATTATTTAAGCACTTTTTTATTGTTATTCTCTAGTAATATGGTTTTATCAATACAACTTAATCAAAAATATTTTTCGGCGTAAATGATGCGGATATACGTAAAAATCAGCTTTTCAAAAAATTGACTGTTCATTTATTGTACTTTAAGCGCAGTTTTATAGGTGTAAAAATTATTCTAGTTTTGTATAATTTTCGGTTGCTTTTCGTGTGCGCCCCTTTTTTATGCATGTGTGATAGCGAATAAGTTTTTTTTTGTACCATAAAATGTTAATAGGACTCAAGTTGCATCATTCAATTACTATTAAAGTGTATAGAAACAGAGAAAAGAATAAAAATTATTTAGGACTAATGGAGTAAATTCTTTTTCCAGCTGAAAAGACTATCTGGGGAATATCATTATTATTGACAGGTTTACCTACGGAGATCGAGTTAACCGGTTGAATAATGTTGCTGATTAATGCTTCTTCCTGAAAAGATCTTCATTAAATCTTCATTAATAGATCCTCAGTAAAAAAAATTGTTTACTTTGTAATTATAGACATTCACAATTCTTAAAATATTTGGGGAACCACCGCCACAAACTACATGGCTCCTTGAACAGAACTTTCCACATTTTAACTAAAATGCAATAGGTAATACTTGGATTTCTTGTATTAAGTGTTTACCGGAGCAGCGGCGAACTTGTCCACATCAATGGTCTTGAGGAGTTTCCCAGAGCCGTAATCCCAAATTTGGAAAGGATTGCCAGGATTGCCACAAGTTATAAACTGTTGGTCGCAATTAAAATTAAAGAAGAGTATATTATGACAACGCTTTTTCTGCTGTAATCCACGACAGGCCAAACATCTCTGAACTTTATCTTAATGTACCATATTTATTTCAGTATCATAAAACTTACTTAATAATTGCACCAACATGATTTATGCAAAAAAACTAATAATACTTTTAGATATACAATACTCGATATACAAAGAAAAGTTTTTACATTGCGAAAATTTAAAATTATTTCAATGAGTATGTACCAAAGAAAAGATCAAGATTTTTGGCCTGTTAAAATTTTCCGAGCAATAGTATCGCGTTACATTTTGGATCTCAATTAAAAAAAAACTGTAATAACGTTGAATATTTACTTCAGTTCCTTTAGGCGAAAAGTCGATCCCATCACCGGTGATTGTCACCCCGTGAATCCTTCTGGTTGCATTTGGTTGCCGGGTATCCCAAAACTGGACGGTATTGTCAAGACCACCAGATATCAATTCATTGGCGTTAGTTGGATGGAAGGCAGCACTCATAACTGTTCCAGTATGACCATCACTGGAACCCTTTTCTTCCCTTGGAAAAGAAACTTAAAAAATTGCATTATTTATTCCCACTCAATTTTTACGAGGCCGTCAAAACTCTTTCCTGCTTTTTCGAATCTTCATCGTAAAGATAAATTTTGGCATTGTTCCCAAATGTGGCGAATTTGGCCAACTTTTTATGGAACGAAATTCCCATCGTTTCACGATTTTCCTCCAATGTCGATATGCAAGTTTGAAAATTATAATTCCAAAATTTTACAAAACCACATTTGTCTAAAATGATAATTCTATTAAAGTTTCAATGAAAAACTAAAAATTGCCTTTACAAGTGCAAGTTAATGTGTTGGTAACCGGTAAATTTTTGCTAACTGCATGATGCTTCATTCCCGTAATAGAACAATTCGCTTTCGGAATGTTGTCTTCCTTGAGGTTCATGATGAATTTCCCATCTTTGAGGACCCTAATACCACCATCCATGCAGCCAATGAAAACATTATCCAGCAATTCCGTGTGCTGGACGCACGTAACAGCATCGGGACATTCCCTGATTGAAGAAGAGATGGTCGTTCTTTCGTGATTATTCAGAAAGAGGTAAACTTACAAAATACTGGATAATTTAAATGGCCCCGTTATGTGTACGTGTTCCTTAACAGTAGATAATGGATATGCCATTAATACCGTTCAATTCATATTTTTGGATCACTAAAAATTTTGCACTGCATTTTTAACAAAAATCAGTTTGCAATGAGTTTAATGACATTGACAATGAAATTTTTACGGAAAACATCCCAAGTTGTCAAATCTAGGCTAATTTTCTCAAATTTTACCTATTAAAAAACTTCAATTTGCAACTATTTCATGCTTCGTAACATTTAGGCGGTACATACATATTTATTTGTCGCAAAATTATTGTTTTTTATCCACATAGAATTTAAAATCTTAAAATCAACGATCTTTTAAATTTTTTAAATCTTTCATTCGCTTCAAACACTTCTCATTGTGCTTAAAATCGACTTTCAAGCTCTCAAGAGTTCTGTCATGTTCCAAATTTCTTAATTTGATTAACGGTTTATGGTGGCGCAACTACTCAAGTTTTTCAGATGTTTGCTCTCTTAGTCACGTAATATTTTTAAGTACATATCTATAATAAGGGCGCTTCATTTGAAACGAACTTGTTTTTGCCTAACTGACAAATGAAATTTTTGTACATAAAAAAATCGCTTAAAATGAGCTCTTAATTTTAATGTTAAGTACCTCCTCTCATTGTTGAATTTTTGCCATTTAAATAACATGACACACTCCAATGTCTATTACGATTTTATTGTAATTTGTAACTTAAATTAAACAGCTTTGTCTAGGTGTGCCTCGAAAGCTCTATTTTCCTGATAATTGATATTGGAAGGTATTTTCTTTGTTATGAAAGAAGCGGTTGAAGTTACAATAAAAAGTTTGAAAAGAAACATGTAGAAAATTAAAATTGCTACAAAAAAGTATCCTACACTTTTTGCCAAGTTGCGTTGTTCATATAGCACTTATCCAGTTAGATATTTTGACGATTAAACCTGAAATTTGATGAATTTTTATATTCCAAATACATTTAACTGGATATATCTGTACCTGAGTATAAAAAGAACCAAAACTCATTTTTAGTTATTTGGACTTATTGTCATATTACTAGTGATAATTAAAAAAGTTGTTTCACCGATTTATGGCCAGCGTGCATAATATTCTTGAAATCCACTCTCTTATTAAAAAAACTACTATTCCATATAACGAAAAAACCGTTCATGGTTTAAATTTAAAGGGATTTGTACTAGCTCAAAACGGTAAATATGGACTTCGGCCCTTTTTATATTCAGGGAAAGATATTATACATTTACAATAACAAACTTTTTATCGTAACTTAAGCCGTTTCTTTGACAACAAAGAAAATACAACAACTATCAGGAAAATAGAGCTTTCGAGGTAAACATAGACTAAACGTTTTAAGGTACCTACAATAAAATCGTACTGGACACTTTAAGGAGTATGTAAAAAACTACTATTTGCGATTAACAATGGAGTATTAAAATAATATTGAACGGAGTTATAACAATTTAAAACAAGAACAGTGACTTACATGTTATATAAATGGGAAAAATCCGACGATCGAGGTATATTTAAAATTAAGGGCTCATCTTTTGAGGGAAGTTGTTTTTCTGTGAAAATAACTAAATTTTCATGGGACAGCGAAGAAAAAAGAATGGTCGCTTCAAATAAAGCATCCTAATTTACCAATACCAGGTGCTCTACGAAAAACACCCCAAACTGTATCGAGTGCATTTTACGTCCAATTTTTTATGAAATACAAAAGATTATCATTGGCTTCTGCTGCGCTACAACTTAAGACCATACATAGCCTTGCTTTGGTAACATACCCTTCAGGGATAATTAATATTTCTTTTGACTCTTAAATCGCAACGACCCAATTTTGATAGTTCTTTCGAAAGATTTATTTTTTCCAAATACAACACCCAAGTTTCGGTGTTCTCTTTTAACTTTTACCAGTTAAAAATTAAATTCAAAAATTGTTGAAAACGGCATATTTTTAGCCAAAAAAATATTATGGCATGCTGTGAAAAGGGCAGGTTTGCACGATTAGTATGAAAATTAGTAGTTTTAAAATATTTATTCGAATTGCAATTCACTATTAAACCATTTTTCTCGTTGTGCTAGTGAAGACTAGGAAAGGTATTCGCATATTATGGCGCACCAGTTGATACTAAATTTCAGTTTGAATAAATATGTCAAAATTGAAAGTTTTGAAATTAAAGTGCAAAAATGCCTTTATCATAGTATTCCATAAAATTTTTTGATAAAAAATCATTTTTGTTTTATGAAAATTGGACGTGAAATGCATTCGCTTCAGCTTGGCGCGTTTTTTGTAGAACACCCGGTATACTTAATATTAAAAATTTTGATCTTTTATTCCGCATATGTATAGTTTTGTACACGAGTTCGTGAATTGTCACTTTACGCACTTGTAAATAACTTTTTGATACATTTTTTTCGTAGAGGTATCCTATTAAAATGTAAAAAATAAAGAAGTGAGTTTTCTCTCAATTAGAATCTATTTTATTGATTTTTAAATATTAGTTGATTACATTGTATAGTGTGTATGCCAAGATAAAATATGATATTTACAATGTAGTTGAAACGAAACTTGTACTTAACAATTTTAAAGCTCATCAATGATAGACTATATTCCAAACACGGTTATTCTCTTGGAATATCTCAATAAAATTACGTACGTTTAAAGGAAATGGAACAATAAATGATGTTACAGAGATTATGATTATCTAAGTTAGTGCAAGAACTTAAATAAATACAAAAGAATAGCTGCGACGTTGCGCAGTATTACTGCGCAAACTAGTGTTTGCACTAATCCTTGAAATATACATATTTTATTTAGTACTCTCACTTGCCAAATTGTTCAAAGCAGCGACAAAAATTAGAAGTCACAACAGCTAGTACGAAAGAAATCAGCAAGATGGAAATTAAACAATAAAACACTGCTCCAAACAATTTGGTTGCCAACAAATTCAACATATTCACAAATATACATCCTTCACCATGTATTTAATACTAGGGATTTTGCACGCAAACAGAATGCCTACATGAATCAATAACAATAAAATAACAACTTCAGTTATATACATCGACAAAAAAGTGCAACTTCATTGGTCAATGATATAAAAAATAATTGCTTGTTGATAGCTACTTCCGACAACAGTTAACACATTAAGAGGGACGCCTTTAAAATTGGGTACAATTTATTATGCAAAATCAATGTGATCTCTGTTGCCACTACTTAAAATTTCGATAATTTTTAAAGAATTAAATAAGGAAATTATTTTAAATTAAAATATAAAAAAATTCAGTACTGATTGCCAATCATAATTGCGACAAAGTATTAAATTAGTTCGTACCATTAGTGTTAACTTTGCGTGTCTGACTTTATTGATGTACTATCTATTTTTTTTTGTTTGCTAAATTTGAGTTTGCATGCAAGTACAATCGCATGATTAACAATTTCATTTATAATTATTATATTATACATTTTCTAAATCTAGGGATTACATTAGTTATTAATTAATTGTTTGAAACTGTATTGCTGAAGCGCTTTATTGCAATACAACTTCAATTCTAGCGTATTATCCTGTCATTGTAATAATAGTATTTACAGTTTCTTCACCTCACTATCCATTCATACTAATTTAAAATTTTTCATATCGTGTCACTTCTTACGTTGCTTCCCACTACTAAGTATTAAAATTACTTGTAATATTGCTACAATTCGTAAAATATAAAAGAGAACAATCTCTCTGTATGTCTCCAGAACGCTCCCCAATCATGTCATTTATTTCACCGTTGAAAAGTTTTGTGATTGATTTTGATTTGATGCTACCCAATTTGAATAAACATCCCTAAAAATAGTTTGTATTATTTCCACTGTCCAAGTCTTCTTTATAAGGCAAGTAAGTGCAAGCATACCTGCAATGGTCGACGACACATTCATTGCTGCAATATTCATCCTCCCATTCGGCATTGGCAATGGCGAGGTTGGTGCAGCCATGGCGGATGCACGAGTTAGCAGGGCGCATCTGCGACTGCTGTGGCACGGATGTGGGCACTGTAGTTGCAGCCGTTGATGCCGGGGGACTGTTTGAAGCCATCCGCGGGGGACTGACATGTGGCTGCATATGCTGGGATGGAACTTGTTGGGGGTGGGGAACCTAGAACGAAATACTGCTGTTTTAGGATAAAGTAGCCACTCATTAATTTGAATTAACAAAAAAATGAAACTCTGAGATGCAATTGCCAGTTTGTGACTGGCATGGAAATTGTCACCTGAACCACTCAAATTTTGAGTGAAAAGTCTGGAAATTGCATCTCTGCCCCAAAGATCAACACTCACCTGTTGCATGTAGCTGTTATTGTGTGGTTGTTGCATGTGTGGTGGCATAGCCATATGATTTGGCACAGGTCCCATTTGTGATTGTAACATACTCTGATGTTGTTGGTTATTCATGTTGGTCATCATAGGAGGTGGTTTCTTAACCATTGGTTGCTGCTGGCTTGGAGGAGTTGGTGCTGAGGACATTGGCGGAGAAGGAAGTGTATTTTGAGGCGAGTAACCACCATACTGCGGAGCACCAGCATTGTAACTACCATAATTTCCATACATTCCTTCGCCCTCTGAAGCACCTTTTGAAACTAGACTTGCCCTGTACGCCGCCAAAGCTTTCAAATATTCTTTCTTTGCAGCCTCTGTTTTCTTCTTGTACACATTCTTGTGTTCAGAGTCCAAGGCATCCCACATGGACGCTACAATTTTTGATACCTCTCCGAAACTGGCATTGGGATTTTGTCCCTTAATGGCGGCTTGAGTATCACGGAAAAATAGAGCGTACGCCGAGACCGGCCTGTAAAAGAAAGATAGCATAAATAAGTGGAATTCAGGAAAAGAGAAGCGTTGGCTACTCGTACGGCTCGGGTAAATTGGAATTACTCATCATGGAAGAGAGTTTATTAATTAAAACGAAGAAATCAATTAATATTGCTAGAAAATTAAAACCAAAAACAAGGAAACATAAACAAGGGCCAATGTAAAACCAAACACGAGTTTTTAGAACATAACCTCATAAATAAATAATTAAAAATATGGACGTCATAGCATAGCGATGAGAATCGGTGGAACAGTTTAAAAGAGAAGAAGTGAGTGTGCAACAAAGATAGATAGTGGATGTGAAGGTTACTTTTCGCCCACTGAGTTGCTGCTGAGCGAGTCGGTATAGCGTCGTTACTATCGCTATCTCTCTCAAACCTTTCCGCCGATTCCCATCCTTGGAAATCCATTTACAAACTGCTCAAACTCAAACGGCCATATGCGACATGCGTGGTTCAGGTATTTATGTCTATGATGAACATCGCGATTAGGTCCGGTTATGATCGGAAAGCGCCAAATTTAAGAAGCAATGAAAATATGTCCGTTCGCTTAAAAGTGCGCGAAGTTGAAACCCGCCAACAGTTAATTCGCAAAAGTAGTCTTTTTTTTTAAATCAAGGAACGCCCATTTAAAGACCACCTACACCATTAAAAAAATTCCCTTTTTGTACGTTGAAAGAAGTAAGATAAGAGAGCGGATTTCTGTTTTATAGTGCAGATAAAGCATGCAAGAAAATTAAGGCCATTAATTTTTCAAAGCTAAGGAACACATAGTATGTAAAAGAAAATTGCAACAATAAATCTGCCGCTTGTGCACAAACAAACACAAACAGTAAGCAGAAAGAGGCAAAAAGAGCGAGCTTTATGGGCCCATATAAACGCTTTTCCCATTCGCGAAACAGCGCGCGGCTAAAACAGCATCTCAACATTTTAATATCGTTTAACAGTAGTTAGCTGAAAATCAATACCCCGTGTTATATTGTATTATTCGTAGGGGGAGTGAAAAGGGCCGAGTTGGGGGAATAAGAGAGCTCGGTGAAGCAAGCATCGCCCTTGCACAATATTGATTATTGAGTATGACTGTTTTCTGCAATTAATCTAATAAAATTCCCAGGGAATGAAACCTAATTTCCACCACCCCTCTCCTATAACTTCTTGAACAAGGATGCTTAAGTTTCCAATTAAGGTAGCATTCAGCAAATATATGTTGTAGATTATTCCAATTATTTTAAAATTTTCTGAGCGGACTTTAGGAAAAGGTTTTTCCTCAAATATTTTTTGCTCACTTCGATATGCGCGATGCGCACTTTCATTCTCGTACATTCGCAAAAGAGGGGAAAAAGAGTAAAAGGGGGACGGCTCCCATGTACATACATCTGAAAGCATTACCGCATAAAAGAACTTTAAGGTATTTTAAATCAACATTTTATTTCGCGAGCTCACATTTTACGATGCGCATAAATAAAGATAAATAAAGGCCTCTTGCTCTCGCATTCAGCACAAAATATCAAAGTAAAAGATGAAGGAGGGCAGAAAGAACGTCGAAATCGCTCTGAAGAATGGGCGCGGAGTTTGTGGAAGGGGAGCGGAAACTAACTTTACGGCCCTTTTTATGAGAGTTTTAGATTAAATTTGTAGACTCGATAAAAATAACAGTGCACTAAAAGTTATAGTTATTATATTAAAAACATTGTCGCAATTTACTCAGCCCTTATTTCAACCACTAGAGCAACTTTCGAGAGCTTTTTGTTACTTTGGCCCACTCGCACACATGGAAAGTTAGTATGTACATATTACCTACTACTGACTGCTTCGCATTCGAAATTCCAAGCTTTAGCAAACTTTTTCTACTTACTTTTGCGGTTCATTTGGGTCGCGCTTCTTTTTCTTCTTTTGCACTTTGGGTTTCTTCTGTACCTTGGCTATTGATTCGGCCGGTTCAGGGGACGGCTTTTTCATCGTGTTCAACTGAAAATAATTAATGCAGGATATGAGATTTAAACTGGTACGCCATAAAGCAGTATTTACGTGCGAATTAAACTTAATGGACTTGGACGCCAAAACGATATATCTATATGTATACATATTCAATATCACATATTCATTTAATTTAATAGGCAGCGTTACATTTAGATACCGTTTAATTGGATTCCAATCGATGGGCATTATAAACTGATATTATGATAGCTATTTACCATAGCGGGATGTGGCGTGCTGTCGTCGCTATCCTCGCTGGTGGTGTGTTCTTGTCCAGGAACGACCGGAGGACTATTACCTCGTCCTTGTGGGTGTTGCGGCGACGTACTGTAGGGTCCCATATTACTAGGCGGCCCTTGCGGATGGCCCATCATCATCTGTTGCTGTTGCTGCTGCTGCTGTTGTTGAATCATCAGCAGCTGATTGTTGTGCTGCTGCTGACTGGGACTCATATTGTAGTTGGCTTGCGGACTGTGATATGATGGGTTGACCATTCCGTGATCAGGCCCCGACAAGTAGAGCGGCTGTTGATAGCCGCCCGTCGGATCGTGCATGCCCATACTGTTATCCTGCTGCTGATTCAACTGTTGCATGCCCATTTGGGGCGGCGGCTGATAACTCATGTTTTGTTGCTGGTCGCCGCCGCCGCCGTGTTGCTGCTGCGGATTAATGGCCGGTATATCGAACTCCTCGTCGCCGAAACTGGGCGTGTGAAAAGTCTGAAATAAGAAAACGTAATTTCGCAATTATTTTCTGGCTTGTTTGAAAATTAGTGTTTGGTAGGGTAAGGGGGGTCATAATAAATTCGGCAAGTGTAATAATAAAAATGAGCAAAAGCTGATTTATAATGTTCATATAATTCTTCTTTATTTTCATACAAAGTTATGGGCCATATTTCTTGGCTGCCAAATAAATTACATCCAACGGGTATTCAGCTCAACTCTATTAAAGTTAGTTTGGTAGGTCACCGTGCGTCGACGGCTTGGCGCTAAACGCGTAAAACTCATTTCTTTTTCTCTCTCTCGCACTCTCCTTTTTTTGTCGCTGTTTCTAGACACACGATTTCCACTTTGCGGAAAACAAGCCATTAATTAGTTTCCAGAAAAACAGAACCAATTGCGTTATAGGGAAAAACGCGCAAAATCGATTGTTTCGAGAAAATTGGTCCGGTTGCATAATTGAATTAAAAAGGAGAACAAAAACCAAACGCAAAATGCGAAAAAAACAAAAAGATTTAAACGGCAATTTTCTAATCATGAGCTGCTATTATGTATATGATTGAGCAATTTAAAATTTTAATTGAGTTTATTGCTCGGTCAATCTTTGAACAAATTGCACACTTTCCATATGAACATTTCTGGCAAATGATTGATAATAATTGACGGAAGATGCAAGATGTTATAGTAAAGGTGAACGTCCACCGCGAAGGTCAACTCGGGTCCGCACACAAGGTCAACGTAAATAACAATTAGTTTATAATTCTTTCAAGGTAATAATTTTCAGTCTAATCAAGGATAAATTACAGGCATCATGTTGAACCATTAAATAACTCTCTCACACAAACAATAATGACGTGAAAGAAAACTAACATTAATTGCCCACTAATTACGCTCACAAAACGCGTACGTACTCGGCGAGGTACCTACATGTATTTTCCACTAAATCCCAGAATTTTCTTCAGTTGCAGGTTATGTGTGTGATGTCCTTGAGCATGGTTATTCAATGAATAAATTATTTCCATATACGAAAGTGGTAAAGAGAGCCAAAAACAATTTTTCAGTAAAAACGAATTTCTTTAATGGAATCCATTAAAATAATAAGTAAGGAAGTGGGTAATAAAATTTCTCTTTAAATAATAAATCTTGCCTTCGTTTTTTTTTATCTTTTGGTTTGGCGCAGCAGCGACGCAAATAGCTTCGAGTTGTATTTTTATTAATAACTTGAGTAATATTTATACGAAAAGTTTTTTAAGCTCGAAAAGTTTTATTACTTGAAATTTATATGACGGCAACAACAAAACTCATAACATTTTTGCTTTAAAGAAAAAGCTTGAACCAATTTTTTTATTTTGAAAATTACTTTTATCTACAATAGACGTACATATTTTTAATTTTTACGCCAAAAAATGTTTTTTATATATTGAATTGGAGTTTCATATACACTTAGCGTAAAATTGTCATTTACGCACGCAAATATTTTATTAATGACAATGACAAGTTTTTCATTTTGGCAGTGGGCAGCCAGCATTGATAAACCAATGAGACCATTGAACGGTTTATATTGGCGTCACCAAACATGAACGTAAAAACGAGGTTTCGACCCTAATATTGTAATTTATTTTTGAAACAAAAAAAAATAGCCTGATGATCGTCAATGCAGCGCAATGCAGTTACCGACCGGTTTTAGTCTTCGCTAGTCTTTTGCTACAAATGTTTATCAATTTTTACAAAGAAATATGCATTATTTTATAAATTGACTTCGACGAAAGTTGTATTATCGATAACTCTCTTATAGTAAAAACGATATTGCGCCGCGTTATTTAAATAAGATTACATTTTCTGAATACAATAGTGGATTTTTACTATCGGTTTACCGCAATTGTTAGTTTGGAGATTTTTCAGTCATTAATAGAAGTCGCTTTTTAACTTTTTAAACATTAAAAAATTCTCTCATTCGCTATGTTTTACCATTTGCTTCAAACGAGCTTGAAATAACGCTCATGTGTGAATTACTATTTAACGCACCAGAAGCATTTTCATAAGTGGAAAATGTCACACGTATAACCTTGACATAAACACTGGTCCCTCCGAAAATATTATGGAATTTTGGTCCTTGGCGAATCAATAACTATCAATTGCAATTACAATGGAAATGGGGTAAAAGCATTAATTGTGCATGAAAAATTTATGACAACACAAGAAATCAAAGCGGGGAAACATTTTTGTAGTGTGAAAATTAATGTACAATAAAAAATAATATATTAAATCACGTTGCAGTCATAAATCATGATTTTGTTCTCTGAGCTCAATTAGTCATTGTTAAGGGGATTTTGTTTAATTAAAATTTATGATGTTAGTAATCCCACACTCATTACTCGTATAATACATCTTTTATGTATTAATATAAAAAGTGGAGAAAAATTTGAACCAGTCTTGAAATTTAATCGATTCCAAGGTCACTAGAAAGTTAAACTTTGAAATAAATTAATTGGTGGTTGTAACCGCATTAAAATAGTGAATTCAATTAGGTTTACCTGATCACCCATATCGTAGCCGTTGCTTTGGAAATTCGAATTCGGAATGCTCAAGGATAGGTCAACGTTTTCGGATCTCTGAAACGAAATTAAAGAACAAATGTTATTAGCGTTCGCCAGTATATTAAATTGCGGAAAACAATAAAAAATCGTAAGCAATTATAATTTATTATTTATTGTTTTGGGATTACGAAATATAGCAATAATCCATATAATGGTATAATATGAATTTTTATATTGCCCATAAATAATAACGCGAAACAAAGAACCTTTTTTGTTTCATCTACATAAAACACAATTCTTTAGACAATAAAAAAAAGTTTGAAAAAGTGAAACTCGGGTCATAAATTTCTAGAAGAACAATACAAAGGACGACATTGTACATTGTCCATTCGTAATAACTTTTTTTTGTATGCTTTTTTGTTTAACTGAAGATTTATTTTTTTGTTCTTAAAAGCGGTAAAAAAGGGTTTCCTATGAAATTTATACATACATACATGAGAATCAGCAAAGGGAAACACGAAAATTGAAAAATTAAAAAGCGCAGATTTTTTCGCTGACGCTGAAAATTAAATCAATTTTTTAGTTCGTCTGTGTAGGTACATTGTCAACAGCCATTATTGATTTACGACTGAGAGAATATGCATGAGCGAAAAAATTACATGCTAACGTTATTACGAACAATGTAGGCACAATTTTTAATTTTCAATTTGACTCTCCCCGTTCTACTTTGCCCTCTCACTCACTCTCTCACTCTTTGTGTGTGTGTGTAAGCGCGCGTGTTTGCAAGGGAATATGTTTTTAATTTGGCGCATTCAGGCGAAACACAATTATAATTTTAATTAATATTTTACCCTGTGCCTCTTTGTGTGTATGCGCGCACATAAACAATAATTTTATGCAGTTTTTTTTATGGCGCATTTTGAAACTTTTTGATACTCTCAGCGAAAATGCAAATTGCTATATATGTCCGTGGGAAAAGCGTTCTCCTCCTTTTATTTGCTCGGCAAATTATAATTACAAAGTTTTCATTTGAATAATGAGAGATTAAAAGTAAACACAGACATATATTGCGGATTGCTTGCCATCACAGCGAATTTCCAGTACGTGAGCACTCAAACTATTACAAACTAAATTACGCGTTCTCCTCATTCCACCCCTGAATTTGATTAATTCGTATGTGCACAAAGTGTATGGGGCGCCGCCGCAGAGATTGAACGGGGAGACGCTCAGCGAGGCCGAGGATTCCTTTCATTTTGCAACTGGCTAATTAAGGAATAATCAAATGAAATTGAATTCCTGATATTTAGAATGAAAATTCAAAAACGACTTTGAAAAGATGAATAACTAAAATTGACGTTAAAACCTTAAAAGTCCAGAAACAATTTGAACAACGATTTACATCCTTAAAAACAAATGAGAAATGAATAAGATTAAAAATGACGAAAAGATGTTATTAAATATATGAATTACAATTCTGGGAAGTAATTAAATAACCCAAAAGCAATTATCAAGGTTCAGCATCTAAACATATAATGTTTGCAAGTACTTCTTTTTTTTTCAAGATAACATTTTTGTTTTAAACAAAAACTAAAGGCGGAGCAGAATTGAAAGCAGTAAATTTCACCGGAAGTGAAAATCTATTTTCCAACTAATTATATCCATTTGTATCAATTTATTACTACCTTCATAAACATACTTAACATATTAATTGATCAAAGTTATGCAGAAAGTAAGTGAAAACCTGTGTCTCCGCGAATCATTTCTTCTATGCACAAATCAAATCGATCGAATGATAACGACTCATTAAGAAATATTGAAGTTGAAATAAAAGAATTAATAAAAGATGGGAATTTTTTGCAGATTAAAAACTTCGTATGCATATGTTGCGTCGATTTTGCTACAGGGAGATAATAAAATTTATATAGCATTCTGGAAGCTTTTAATGCATTTATGTTAATTGAAGCAGTATAATCATGTCGATCGTTCCACAATATGATTTTAATTAAACGAAATTACACAAACTAATTTTATAGATTATCCTGTTATGTCTGCTTATTTGTATAAATACATGTATAAATGAAATTTTATGTACTTATGTATTTTTGAGATTTAAATGTGCACATTCGCTTCCGCGGTATTTAGAAAATGTACAGGTTAGCTTTAGTTTTAATTTCGTTCGCATTTTGGTGATGGGATTTGTTTTAAACATCGTCGATAAAATTTGAAAAATTAATTCCACTTAAAGAGTTGAGGAACACAGTTACTTACATATGTGCTTAACATCTTGTTTATTTTAAGAATATTTGCTGTTATCATAGTTATTAACTTAATCATAAGATAGAAGAGAATTCGATTATTATTAAGGCTACACACATATAAAATGAAGAGAAAATAAGAAACCTCTTAAATACATAGTTGCGCATTTTCTCAAGAAAATTGCTTAAAACTCAACGTAGTCGAGAGTAATGCACCAATCATTAAACAATTGGCACATGTGCAGAGTACAAGTTATGCATTTACAAAGTATACAGGGCGCTATAAATTCATTCTTACTATTTTCATACGTTTGACTAACTTTTTAAATAAATTGGGGGCCAAATATATTGATGTCACTTGTTAATTCAAAAACCAAAATTTCGATAGACCTTGACATAACTGTAGAAAGTCTAAATAAATATATTGGTTAATGTTGACTTTTGATTTAAACACTTTGTCAATTTAACGGCAAATTTTCTCACTTTGTAATTTATAACGACATTAAATTCTTTGAAATCCAGTGTCAATGCAATTATTAACGCATCAAAAACTAAAAGCCTTTTTAAATAAGTCTAAAATTGGAGGGTGGATAAAATGCATAATATGAATGCTGACCAAATTGACACCCGACGCCGCAGGCGGAGGGAAGCAAATCCGAGTGCATAATAAAATATCATATCCACCCAAGTTCTATAGAATACTTTCCTACGACCTATGACAATAAACAGAAAATTGCTAATTTGAACAGCTGATTTATTGTGAAAACCCGGACAAGATGGCCAAAAAACTGTAATCTATAGTAAAAATAAAAATGTGAAAATTACTTTTTGCGAAAGTCGAATCTGTGAGAGAAACTAAAACGTCAATGTCAGGTCGCTGAGTAATTCCTCATCTTGCTTGACATCCCAGTCTACGAATTATCATAAAACTCTTCGAAAACGTCAATCAAAAACAAGTGCTTAAGATCTGATCTGACGTATACTTTAGTACGGTAACAACTTTGACCAAAAACATTACAAAATTATATTTCAATGTGTCTAACAGCAGTTAACGTTATTATTAAACAGTTAATCCTTTGAGTGCTTGGCATGTGTACGTTATCAATTGAAGCTAAATTTCTGTGTTTCCAAATTAAATCACACGGAAATTAAAACTGAATGTGCGCAACAATAGAAAAAGCCCTCTAGCCCTCTATGCAATTTTGCTTTAGGTATGAAAATATGTAGATCTATAGGTAAGAAGAAAAAACATTATTGAGTACTACGCAAAAATTGTCAAACATATACAGCATTTCCCACTGAGGATATAAGTATTTTAACCTCTTTTCAGGAACGATATTCTGAAGAAAAAAAAATACTATTTTTTGACACAAGTGCATCTAAAAGTTGTACTAAAGTCCGGCTCAGTTTATTTTATCTGATAAGTAGATAAATTCCGTAATGAGGATATTCCACTTAACGTCACAAAAATAGATGCTCGGGGAGAACTTTTCCTTGGACGACCTCTACAGTGGTTTGACAACTCAGAGACATTTGTTTTGACGTAGCAGCTGATTTTTGCTTGACAAGTAAATTTGCGAAATGACTCTTTTGATAAGCGTAGAAGTAAATAAATTGTTTTGACGTAAGAGCCGATTTAAGTAGACACATTTTTAGTTAAATGACGGCTATTTAAACTTTTTAACAAATTAAGAAGTTACCAACACTCAAAAGGGTAATTTTCATTAAGGAAATGACTACGCAGGGCAAAAGACTATCCCTTCGCAGAACTGAAAAGTGGAGGGAGTGGAATATCCTCATTGAATCTCAAATCACTAACACAGTACTCACTAATACTTTGACACACTGACAACCTACAAAATAGCTGGCCATGCATTTGCCAAAACAGTTAGCCGTACGCAAAATGCCCACGGCCCTTATTTTGCGCACGGGTTTGGCGTAACCAATTGAATTGACAAATAATAATAATGGCTAGCTATGCTGTATAGGCTGTCACTGTGTCAAATTATTAGAGTGTCCTGTGTCAATGATTTGAAATCCAAATATAAGGAATTGACATATCACAAAGAATAAAATAAGTACTAAACTCAGTAATGATTATGAAATAGCCTGCGGCTGGCGCAGCAAACGTCGAACTCGTGGGCAATTGCCAATTTCTCGCACTAGTTGCACAATCGACTATTTCTATATCGTACTCATTTTACAGTTATTCGCCTCCAGAGTTTAATTGTTCATCAGGCAGGTGGTCGCATGTGGTTGTAGTATTTTAATTTGGTTACTGTGGAACCAATTTGAAAACAATTATTATATTGACATTGGCTGCTTCAATAATATCATTGCAGCGCAATTTTGAAAGGCATTTTCCATGCATTCCATTCCATTTCCATAGTAAAAAAATTAAATTACAAAAACCACCTGCGAGCACCTTCCTATACCTGATCTGCAATTAAACTTTGGAGACGAAAAAAAAACTTTCGACTTCATTTCATATTCAAAATATCGTTGATATTTAATATCGTTGATGCGTGGTTAAAATACTTCATATCAATAGTGTGACACACTGTATACATAAAGCAGCACTATAGATAAGCTTATCTACAGCGTTATTTTACTTTTTAATTAATATAATGAGTTGATATAAAGTTCAGTTATTTGAGTAAAAATTTCATAAGCAAAATACATATGTAATAAATTGAACAACAAAAACAAAAATGTAAAAAAATAATAAATTTTCCACAATTTCAATTTTGGTGGAAACTAGAAATCATTACTGTAGAACGGTTTAATTATTAATTGTAAATTCATAAACTTGAAATATTTACAAGTGTAGTTGCAAGAAACTATTATTAGGTTTTGGTAAATTTTGAGCAGTTAGTGGCATGTTGTTGTTCATTCGCACCGAGATACATATATAACGGCAAATATAATTATCGCTTATTATTGTACTTCCGTTTGAAGTGGGTTTCTCTATATTCTACACATACTAGGTAAAACTTTAATTAAATTGCTGGAGCATTATTTTGCATGCTTCATTTAAAACAAGAATGATGTGTTTGCAACCACTCTGTGTCGACGTCGTTTCGCAATATGCAAATTCCAAATATGTACATTTATATACACAAGTTACTTTTCTGGTATACATATGTATGCATATAGCGGCGAGCGACACAAAACTTGCATTATCCCATTTCCTACTGGAACAATATGAAGTATCAGCTATGGTTTCCTTTCCTTCTTACAAACTTAATTTTTTCATCGAGTTTTAGAATGTTGTTTTTGAATGCTCTAAAACTAGTAGTTTTGCTTTAAGTCCTCTAAAAATAGTGCACTTAAAAAGGCAGACAAGAAACCAAAAGTAATTGAATAAAATTCCTGCCATTGAAAATTCTATAAAGGTTCGAATTTCCTCTCCAAGTTGTATGCCAACAGAAGTAGATTGCTTTTCATTTCCCCAACTCAAATGGAAAATGCATTATAGATTTTCAGCGAGGAGGACGAATATAAGGGACGCGCGCATTGTGTGGATTTGAAAACTTTAAACATATTTAAATATAAAAGTTTCCAAGAATCTTAAGTACATATATAAAGTGTACATAGTACATATATACTATATAACAGACACAGCGAGTAAAAGAAGAATTAAGTGCTATGAGGAAAATTTACGAGTGCGCTTAAGAGGGAATTTCAAGTTTTAAAACTAATGCAATTTAATACTAATTGCCGTACGATAATAATCTTTACTTTAATAACTACACGTAAGTGCAATTTACGAGCAACAAAATTAAAAAACAATAATAATCAAAAATAAATTCTAAAAATGAGTAATAAAGTTAAATTTAATTTATGACTCTAAATTGTTGGACATAAAATACAGGCTGATTCTGAAATAGTGTATAAACACGCTGCTACTTTTTTGGTAGACTCTAGAGGAAATCAGATGATACGAGTATAATATCTTAATAATTGTTTAACAATTAGATATCATAAAAATATTTCATGATATTGAGTTTACAAGAAAATTTAAGCTTGGCAAACTCAAAATTGCAGTTGCAAACAAATGGTCTATGTTTAGAACCGAAAAAGGTTGTGGTTAGATTAGAACAAAAGTAATTGCTTGTTTAAACCTAAAACACCCTCAAAAGTTATTAAAAAATATAATTTTTAAAATTTTTAACGTGTAAAACATGATGTTATAAATTGTTTGTAAGTGAAGCACAGTTTCGGATTAAATTTAAAATTTGCCTCTGTACTCATATTCGTTTTTGTGCAGTTTACTTCCCCCGACTTCGGATCAGGAACCAGTGTTCCCGAAGTGAACAATAATGGTTTCTCCCCGAGGTGTGCATGTGATTTCGTCATCAACTTTAAATAGACCATTTCTCTTCCCCAATACCTACGGCAAAATCGGCTTCGTTGCTTTCACATATGAGTTGTCAATGTCAAATAGAGATTTCATTTTTCCTCTAGGGAAAAAATGAATCATTAAACCCCTAGGGAAAAAATGAAAATCAACTTCGCTTATCGACATTGACAATTACTCATTTACGTGGAGAAAAAAATGAATTCATTTCCTCCCTAAGGAGAATATAAATTCATTCCCTCCCAAGGGGAAGAAATGAATTCATTTTCCCCTCTATTCATATGTGAAAACAACGAAACCGTTCCACTCTCGATTTGCCGTGGTAGAGAGGAGAAATGGACTACTTTCTATCAAGTTGACGACAAAAAGTAATGGTTCACGTTTATGGACATTTATGGCCTTGACGATGTCCGTAAAGTAACATTTATTATTTAAGTTTCGGATAAACCGTTTATTTTTCCTTATAAGAGTAGAAGATTGGAACCAAATAAACAAGGACATTTGCAGAAATGAATATTTAGATGAATCAAGTAATTTAATTTTTAACTTGTATCTTGCGCATGTTTAATTAAACACTCACACAAAGACACATGGATCGCAAACAAGCGCAAAAGCAAAGCGACGAGCTTTGAAAGCAACGACGACGAAGAGAAGAATAAAACGGAGACGGAAGAATTCAAAAATGCTAAATTACAACAAAAACTAATTTCAACTTTTTAATTAAATTTCATTCCATCCTCGTTGCCATTCTACGAATAGTCTTTCTTTTCAAAGCTAATGTTGTTAATAAAAAAAGGAAAAAATTGAACAATAATTTAGTTACAAACTTACTTGAATGCAATTTTAATTAACACTGAAATTGCTTTTTATTGCAAAATTTTAATTTAATTTGCTTAAAACTTCGGAAAATTATTTTGTGGGTGCTTAAGACGCTACATGTCTAAAAAAGGGCAAGAAAACGAATATAATTTTTGAAATAAATATTTTCATGATTTATGAAATTTTGAATATACTCGTAACTAAGCTGTGCAGCGAAACGTTTTAAATTCAAAAATTGCACTAATCTTAAATTATCTTCTTTTACTCTTACTGATGAGTATTGTGATCACAAATTCTATTGAGACTCGTTTTTTTCCTTTAAGGACTTTCAGCGTAAAAAATATTTTTTTTCAAAATTAACAGAACATGCCTAAAAACAAAAGAAAATGTTTAAAATTAAAATGTGTTATTTCTTATTGAAAAATATTTGCCCATTTGATTTACAGGAAATTTAGTGTTCTCCTGTTTTAAATATGTATGGCACATTAAGTTTATATGGAAGTTATGAAGAAAACATTAAGTTACAACGTTACAAGCACACCGAAAGCGAACACCTCCAGAAATCGGTAATAAACGATATTTTAAAGAAACCTAAGTCCCAATGTCACTTAAATTTTGATGTTTTTCCTGGAATATTACTGAAATGATTAAACTGAATAGCGAAAATTACTGAATTAATTATTTAATGAATTAAGCAAAAATGTTAATTATAATTATTCAATTAATTATAATAACTACATAAATTGAAACGTACTTAGCATTTTTACCCTTTATCTTCTAATGAAGGGTTACGTTTTCATGCAAAAATTCGTGGGGGTTTCCACGAATCAGATTAGGTTTTGACCTAGATTGACAAACCGGAAGTGCTGAAAAAGGGCATACATTATTAAAAAAATTAATATCTCGGTAAATAACGATTTTAACAGGAATTGTTATGAGCATGAAAGTGAAACCGGAAGCGTAACGAACATGAAACCGGAAGTAAAACCGGAAGCGCAACCGCAAGTGTAGCAAACGTGAAACTGGGAGTGAAACCGAAGTAAAATATGAAGTGAAGCCGGAAGTGCAGTAAAAATAAAGCCGGAAGTGAAACTTAAGTGACACAGACAGTCGAGCGGAAGTTAAAGTGGACCGGTAGTAAATAATAAGTGAAGTGATAGTAAAACCGGAAGTGAGATTGGAAGCGAAACGATAGTAAAACCAGAAGTTACTTACATGTTTTCATAAAAAATGCAAATTTCGTAATAAAATGGATAGAAGAGCCAGAAAAACAATAAATGTAAATCGGAAGTTAAACCAAAAGTTACTTATTTGACATAAAAATAAATTTGCGAAGGTCCAGTTAACAATAAAATGTTTAGCTGAATAAGCATAACCTGAAAACCTAAGCCGGAAATAAAACAGGAAGGCAATCATTTTCATTTAAAATATATATGGAATTGCAAAGGTCCAGTTAAAACTAAAATATAAAAGCAGAAGAACAAATGGAAAACCAAAACCAGAAGTAAAAGTAAAAAGCTGAAAAGCTATAAAATAAAACCATCTAAATAAACTTATACCTAATACCGGAAGTAAAGTAAATAATTTGTTTTGTACAAAAAAAAAATTGCCAGCAACATTTTGATGAATTACTAAGAAATAATGAATTTGCGAGCGCAGCGAGCAAATACTTGAGAATGAAGGGTTGTGTGAAGTTCACGTCACGTCAGGTTTGTTGTCTTACTATAGCAAAAGTTAAAGGTTGATTAGTTTTATGACGTAGGTATACATCCCGTCGACTGATTTGTTTTACTTTCAACAAAAGCACAGAAAACTGCATTTTAATTTATGTAGTAGACGTCATTTATTGTTCACATTGACTCCTTTTACAAAAAAAAATAATTTAAAAACAATTAATATTTTGCTTAGTATAGCCCCATCCTATATACGAGTATATGACGTCATTTCCCTTCAGGCACTTTTATGAAAGTGCAAAATGTATGTTTAAAGTGAACTGTTATTGAAGTATACAGATTTAATGATATATCAATCAGTCGCATACAATAACATAATAATTGATTGTCTCTACACGACTTATAATTAAAGAGGAAATTTGATTTGCTTACTTTGTTTTAATAACAGAAAAAGTTATTGCCATAACTAAATTCAATTACGGTGAACGTTTCATTGCAAAATTTATTGTTATTATTTGCAATACAATATACAAAGGACATTATAAAACACAATTTATTGGTTATGTTTTACAACATTATGAATTTAAATAATTCTTAATTTTGTTGTTAAAACCATCCGTTTTCATATTGATTCATGTTTCCGGTAAATGTTGAATATACTTGTATCGAATCAAAATTATTATTAAATAACTATAACAACCAATTTTTGTCAAAACTTTAGAATTTAACTTAAGTCAATGTATGCACGTTTATATTTTGAAGACCATAATTACGTAATCCTCGCTATAAAAAATTATGGACATTTGTTTTTTGTATATGTATATAAATTGACTTCCAAAGCATTTTTTAATCTTAATTCCTTAAAAACATTCCGTACTTAAACGGTTAATAGGTATTTAATTACTTTTACTATAATGGACTTTTAATGTACATAGCGAAAAGTTAACTTATATCGGGAGAAATAAAAGACTTTTGACGCACGCATAAAAAAAAGCTGGATTTTCAATAATATTTGAAAAATAAATATGTAATTATACAATATTGGCAGACGAAATTTTGATTTTAATTAGAACACGCGCGCACACAAGCCTCCGAGCTTTTATTTATTACAACAATTTGGCTGGTGTTCATTATAATATAATTTATGGAGAGTATTTAGCAATGAAATTAATGTTGTGGAATGAGCTATAGGCTGAAATTTATGGATCCGGGAAAATCTCATTAAGAATGAAGTTGTTGGGTTTGTGAGACTGCTGCTGCTGGCTCAAGGGATGTGTGCGGGGGCAGCGGCTGCGGGGACAGAACATTACCGGCACCAAAATAGAACTTCCTCACGCACGCAAATTACATTTTAAAGGAAAAGTTTTCAAATGGAACTTTAAGCTTTTTTGTTTTTAACTTTGTTTTAAAAAAAAATGTAAATAATCTAAGAAATTTAAATATCCGCGTATTTATCAAAGTGTTATTTGTATTATGCAGTTAAAATTGCGAAACGGTAATAAATTATTAAAATGCAAGTCAAAGTTTGTACGTTACTTTTATGTACAACGCAATTACTAATTGCAGGCGTACCTACATTATTTATTTCATTATTGTATTAAATTTTTGCACGGATTGCAATTTATGCCGCAAGGCAATTATACAATAATGGCTTCTATACGCTAAAATATATTGAATCTTACAATTCCTGCCTGAATAAAAGTTAATTCTTTATTAACAAAGAATATTAATAAAAAAACTTGGGGTTTCAAACACTAAAAATTAAAATAAAAAACAATACTTCAAAGCAAAAACTGTTTCAAAAATTAAATTACAGAGCAAAACTCATTGTTTTAGAGGATGAAAATAACAATTTCTGAAAAACAATTATACGTCTCACAATAACAAAAAAAAAACTAAAAGCAACTTTTTTTGTATTTTAATTCGATGCCATTACAAGATTACGACATAATTATATTTAAAATTATATGGTAGTCATCGTAATGAAACATGATGTAAAAAGTAGGCAAGTAAATTATAGGTTCTTATGGGAAATAAAAGTTATCGATCTTATAAACTAACTGTTCTTTTATATTTTTATTCAAGTATTATAGTACTCCTACTCAACCCTTTAAATACATACAGTACAATACAGAGGTATCATATCTTAATTAGCTGCATACATGAGCAATTACTTTAATAATTCTATAGTATATATCTTTTTCGTTAATTCATTTTATTTTTTATTTAATCTTTTAAACAACAAACATAGATATCGAAAAAGGTAATTAGCGTCATTAATTTTATACGCGTTCGCGCAAGGTTTGTTTTTCTATTGCAAAAGCGACTATTTATAGTAATGTCACCTTAAAAGTGTGACTGTGGAAAAAATAAGTTAGTAGCTCGCGCCGCGAAAGAAACAAACAAATTTAGATTTGCTCGGGGAGTTGCGTAAGAATTTATTTAATGAAAACTCTCGGGGGAAATTATGTTCCATCATCCGATGACGATTCAATACGAGCACTCTGGGGCCTCGTGAAAAACCTGCACACACACAATGAATGTTGAATTTTATAGTATATGAGTAGTAAACCAATGAGATTCGTTCTACAGTATGATTATAAAAGTTCAAAATTTCTCCGCTATACATATAAATTATGCAAACTTATTGAATTTAATGAAAATATTTGGGTCAAGGCTATTTCACAAGATTTTCAAATATAAATAAGCATTTGTGTACGTGCTTATTTTTAAAGACTATAAACATAAAGCGAATAGGAATTATTCGAGAATTTTCCGAAATTTAGGTCGCTTAAATTGAATTTTAATTAAACAAAGAGAAACTCTAAAGGATTAAAGAAAATACTAATAAATATTTAAATTTGCATGTACATTTACTGTTTATTCGAAACAGGATATAAAAAGCAAAAAAATGAGGAAACAACTTTCGAATAAGCTACTGCTAAACAAACACTCATTTATCTTTAATTTTTTCTTCCACTATTAAGACATTCCAATATCAAATGAAGTATGTACGAGTATGTATTTTTTCAAATTTTATTTTGTGCAGTTAAATGAAAAACACAAATCTGGCTTTTTTACTTGGTGGGTACCCTACGCCTATTTTTACTGCTGAAAAATGATTGACATTAAGAGCTTCAATTTGGAGAGAAGCTTTATTGTTTGTTTGTTTCAAAGCCCTCTCGAATGTAACCCTGTCTCTTTTGTTGTTACTCGCATATTGTGGTTCTGTGCATTTATCAAAAGAATTGAGAACAGTTCAGGGTGTACTTAAAAAAACAATTGTTTGCGCACATGTTTTGGTTTATTTCGTCATTATTTAAGAGTTTGCTAAATTTGCGAAATTCACAATAAGTTCGTGAAAGCACTTCAATTATTTTGATTGATTATTAAAAATTTCCTAAACAATAAGTAAATCGAAAGCAGAAAAGATCTTACCTTATTGTATTGTTATAGAAAATCACAATCTGATAAAATGAACTTAAAAGTGAAGTTGTCTAAATACCTGCAACAGAAAAAGAAAAAAAAAACAATTAGTTCTCTTATAATCGGCCAGAATTTATAAATGGTATAATATTATATATTCTTGATTTTCTTCATTGTTGTGCAGCCGATAAAATCTGCTTTGTTTGACATGACAAGACAAAGGAATCGATTTTAAATTTATTCGGTTCATTAAAAACTGGCTCTTTAGGAAGGTTGCCCACGGGAGTTCGATTAATAGGAAATTAATTCATGAAAAAATTACAACTGAAATTTCTTATTGTGAAGTGGAAAATGAAGTAACAAAGCTTATGCAGGACATCAGACAGAGCATATATATATCTATATAAATATGTATGGAGGGTTTTCAATTTGCAATAAGTTTCTAGTGATTTAGTTTTATTGTTAAGAAACTAATAAATTTTGACCGGATTACAAACGCAGCGGTTGAGTGGTTTTACTTAGGCTAAGAGATTGCGAGTCCCTTTTAAGAGCCGAGAGGGTAAAGCAAGTGTGCCACAATTGAGAGAAATTACATTTCCAGCGGTTACATTGCCTCTAAATCAAATTTGCCGCATTTAATTATTAATTGTTAAGTGTTACATAATTTGACCGAAATAATTTAAGTATTAAATACTATTTTTGTCTTTTCTCTTTTCCCATTTTTCAATTGACTAAATTCTCCTGGGTGTAGAGACTTTATTTTATTAAGAAATTGTAAACAGTTTTATCTATTGCTTTTAAGCATCTCTACACCTTTTTAAAATTAGACATGACGCAGTCGTCACATTTTTCAGTCCTTAAATATTTGCTAACTTCATTCACAATTTCAATATTTTCAAAATTTAATTAAAAGTCCATGTAAATCCATTGTTTGTATATAATCTATTTAGAATTTAATAGTATCAATAGTATCCATTCCACAGCGTGTGCTAAGTACAACTTACAACTGATTCGTCAAAAAACAACAAAATTTCGAAGAAATTTAGTGGTTTTAGTTGCTTTCATGGTTCAACTTAGTGCTACCAACAAAAATTTGAGGTAATTCTGATACTTTATGAGAAAATGTAATCGTCGCCAATCTAAACTAACAAAAGTGACATATAAACCCATTTATCACACTCGTGTGTTAATTGTAACTTACAAGTTGACTACATAGTATAGTTGGTTTAAAATTGGAGCAAATGCGATGAAAAAAACCATATTTATATATCTAAGTAGGACGTTACCTACAGTTTTCAAAGCCCATCATTTTTGGGTTTCAAATGTTGCGTCCGTCACGAAACAGTCATTGGAAATTTGCACAATCACGAATTTATATGGTTTTCAATTCTAAATAAAAGCATGCTGCGCTTGCATATTCTTCACAACGGAACTCGTTACGTAAACTACTATTTCATTCCACCCAATTAATTAAGTTTACAGTGCAATATGACTCAACTTATTTAATAATATATGAAGACATTATCCACACGAAAATAACTAACGAATAGCTTCCAGTCTAGGAAACAACCCTTAATTTCAGCGCATTAAACTTAAACTACTTTGAATGTAAAATAAAGTAATAACAAACTAGTTCTCGTCTTACAACTCAAGCTCTTAAGTTTCCATTTGCGGCTTTTAAAACGTCAGTAAAAATTAGGCGAAATTTCAGAAAACTTAAATTAATAACAATTCCGTTAAGTGGCTTCTAAAAAGCTCTGGGGGAAAAAAAGGTACCAAAACGCATAAAAAAAGTTTGTAATTAGGAACTCTTAAGTGCTACAGCGAAAAAGACTTCAGGGTATAAATTATTAAGTAACTTTAATATAAATTTTTCATTAAAGAATAAGTTGTTAACCGCACTAAGTACACGCGCACACACACGCGCACGCACGCGCGTACGTAAAAGTTGGGAAAGTTAATAGGCAAATGTATGAGAGAGTGTGTAAAAGATTTAAGGACGTTAATTAAAGTTGAGTGTTGTCAAACTTTCCTCTTTGCAATCATTGGACGACGTAAATTTTAATTGCGTTGCATAGGGATTTTATCATGTCCTTTCTGGTTTCAGCTTATTATTACATTCGCGTGGACGTTTCTAGAAAATCTGATTAAGCATATAAAAAACTTTTTGTTTTTCGTTTTAAAGCTTTGAATAAATTAAATTCTCTTTTCTCCGGGAGCCCATGTGATAATTTTATTAAGCTAAGTGCGAGGCTGTCAAAAAATTAAAGTAACATGCGAGAGAAATTTTACTTCCTATTTGCGTTTTCACGCGACACGGAATAACGAACAGTCTATCAATAAATCAAAATATTTGTATGTAGGTAAGTACATAGAAACAGAGATTAATATTTTAATTTATATAAAATGTGATTGTTATATATATTTACAACATAGATATATTTCTGAAGGTGGTTGCAAAAAAATTATACGTATGGGGAAAAATTTACGGCGAAATAAATTTAGTACCTTGCTTGTGGTAAGTGTATATTAATATTAATTACGATTTTAATTAGCGTCGGCTAAGTCTCACTTAACCCATTTATTTATGTTTATGGGACTATGAATTTTTATACTCCACTTTTTTATGTTTTTAACAAAAAAAAACGTAGTAAATAATTGCAGTGGGAATATATGATAAACAACATTAGAAATTAAAAGTAGTTGCGTTACACTACAGTTTTTAGTAAAATAGGTGTCTAGCG
>JARJDY010036417.1:0-10747 GCA_030264615.1 Cypha longicornis
AAAGGCAATTAAGTTCTTTGTTGTGTCTAAGTATTTGCATAGACAACAAAGAACTTAATTGCCTTTAATACTTATCGCCCAGCGGGGCCACTTCTTATATTGTTGTACACACTATACCTCAAAAGAGTTTCAATATAATTCAAACCTAAACCCTTTTTGTGTAAAATTGAAGTCGGAACAACTTTTATGAACATTTTTTTCCTGAAACGATTCTTTGCTAATTATACTATACAGCGTACCCCACTATTGATATGTAGTATTTTAGCCATTCATCTGGAGCGATACTCTGAACAAAAAATGAGCATTATTCCCAAAAAAGGTCATCTAGCCAGTATAGAAAAGTGTAGAAGAAATAGTCAATTTCGTCCCCATTGGACAACACGCTGTGTTCCTTGAAGTAATACAGTCATTATAAGATAATATTCATTGATGAATTATTTTATTTATTGCAAAGTTTACTCAGATTGGTGTTTATTAAATTAAAGAAAAAAAAAATGAAAAAACAAGGTACAGTCTATCAAGTACTTGAGAACTTCAAATACGTCTAAACTAGATAAATTTTTTCAATTGTGCCACTATACAAGGTGTCCCAAAAGACGTGGCTTTTGGAAAACCGGAAATAGTGGCTGAAATTCTGAGATGAATAGGCCATTGGCATTTCTCCCCCGACGCACCGTTTATTAGTTATTAGTTAAATAAAGTAGTCAATCAGGAAAGCGCTTTAGCGGAGTGAGTACAGGGAGACCGCGAAATGCAAATGAAAATAATTTTAAAATGTGCGTCTAATACGTAGCTACTTGATGGTGGAAACCGCATTTCAAAATCTTTATTAGGAAGCGAGGAATCCCCGTCTAAGAGGCGCATCCTGTATATCAATAAGCATATAGCAAAATTGATTTAGATTGGGATGGGGTGAAAAAAGCTTGACTTGTATTTTGAGTGAATGGAATCACAAGCATTTCTCGTATTCAGGGACCGTTCACATAAATTCTCCAACGCAGCGCGTTTCACACTTCCACTTAATTTTTGGCGCACTAATTTATATTGAGAACAGTGCTCATCTTCATGATTATGAACAATCGTAGATTTAATTACAATATAATCGGATCCCTGGGTTTTAAGGTAAGCTTTGCAAGCGTTACGTGCAACACATACCCATCTTTTTTTGGAACATATTAAATTTTTTTGTTAATTAAACTTAATCCCTCTGATAACAAGTTTTTTACCCTTGAACTCAAAATTTGTGTACACATCTTGATAGTTGTGATTAAGGAATACTTAAGTTGCTTTTCATTAGTTTTCTTTTTATTCCTTACAACATCATTAGTCCGATAATGAGGATTTCATGACTCTAGGTACCTATAAAGAATGGGAACGAATTAGACGTGTGAGTGGTCGAAATGAGTTATCAAAATTCGTACCTGGTTAAAGCTAGGACGAAACAAACAATCCCGCAAAAAATATTGTTAGGCATTTTGTCGATATCGTACTCATTTTGCACTTATTCGCCTCCAAAGCTAAGTTGCTTATCACGCAGATGGTTTTTACACTTTAATTTGGTTAATATGAAATTAAATGTCAAAACAATTACTGTTGACTTAAATAAAACCAGTTTCAAATTTATTTTCATAGTAACTAAAAATGAAAAAGCTACTTGCAACTACCTGACTGATCAGCAATTAAACCTTGAAGGCGAATAACTCCAAAATTTTTAACTTTACTTCGTGTTCAGAATATCGTTCCCGATGCATAGTTTAAATACATATCAATAGTGGGTCAAACTCACGCTGCACAGTGATATTTTTTATTAACGCATTTTTTAAAGAATAAAAGTCTTAAAGTGGTCACACCTTGGGCCACACCCTTTTCCTTCATCTTCTCATGTAGGGTTACATTTTTATGCACAATTTCAATGTTGTGGTTTTGACCAATCTTCACATTTTAAGGTACCCACTAAGCAGCATGAGCATGAGCGTAGGGGTGCAACAACGCTTAGCAGCAAGCAGCAATTTACGCGCAGCTGTTCTCACTTGGCAGCATGACGCTAGACGGCGCGCGCAACACATGCTTAGATCGCCGGTCAACGCACCAGCGTCTACACTGTTGCTCATTGTAAAGCGTGGTCATTTCTAGGCTGCGCAGCAACATGTTGCTCGGCAATGCCCAGCGAGGCGTTGAAAATTTCGGGAAATTTCGACGCTGTGCGGCGCTTGCCACTCCTAGTGTTGTGTTGCTCTAGTCGGAATGGAAGCATCTCGTTACATTCAAACAATTCCTAGCCTCTTGCTGCGCATCGAGTCTGGTGCAAAACCCCCGGACTTGCTTGAAGCCATTGAAACTCGATTTGGCGACGGTGGGCCGCTCAACTTCATATTAATGATGCTACAATGTAAAGTTTGTGTCAAGATATAAGAAGCTGACTATTTGACTTCATTTAGGACGGTCATAAAATTACATTGTTCAGAGCTTAGTGCAGGTAAAATCTTGCTTTGTTACGCAGAACCCGCTTCCAGAGACAAAACTATAGCCTATGTTCCCGGCCTTAGGCGTCAGTATATAATCGGAAAAATTACTGACAAAAGCAATTGTTTAGTACTTTCTTCTTTTTATCATTTGACGTAGTATTAATAAATACAAATTTTACTTAGTTGTGTTGAAAACCTTTTTAGGGCTCCAATAGTTCAAATATTCCTTATTACGGTCGCGCTCATGCACCCCCCAGCGTTAACGACCTAATCCCTATATAACTATTTTAGTCAGCTTCTTATATCGTGACATAAACCTTACCAAAGTTTTGAGTAGACGTCCAAACAATAGGCGTTTCGTCGCGAGGCAACGTACGTAGTTTACCATGACTCGTGCATTGTCGCGAGTGACCACTGACGGTTTGACAATTTTGCGCCTGAGTGTGTTTCAACGGTTAGCAAAATCAACGACCGTGTTAAGTAGGTGATTACTTTTAGTGGTCTTTCGGATTTTCGCCCCTGTATTTTTTCTTGATCAAGTAAATGTTGTTGTCAAGAATGATCTTCATCAGTTAGTAAAGGTTTGTTTCTGCAATCGAAAAATTTGGGAAAAAACTAGTTCGTTGTAATGATCCAACCAATTATCATCGAAATCCGAAACAACAAATTGGTTATATGGACTTCGCAAAAATTGAAATAGTCTTATTCGACCCCTTTAATTGCCGTTAGGCAATATATATATAATATATAAGAGCAAAATGTATGAAATCTATATTTGGACTATAGCCGACACAACGTCCATGACGAACTTGATGACAAGGACGGAGGTATTAATTAATAAATACGAGAATAGAAAGTGATGGATTATATGTAGAAAGGAGAGTGAAAGATCACTGCGCTTAGGCCGCTAAGTGGGCTCTTTGTATTTCCTCCAGATGAGCCTACTCACTCAGAAACCGATGCTTGCTATATGGTGTAACACGGTTTAGGGGTGTAGGCCGCCAATATAGGCCATGTTGATGACAATCATGGATGCTTCGTCTAGTTGTAGTAAAAGCTGGGCATTCACACAAAAGGTGCTCAGTTGTTTCGTCTTCCTCACTACAGCCTCTGCAGATGGCGTCGGTAGCAGCGTCAAAGTTGCAGAGAAGTCCTTTGACCCGAAGGTGTCCCGTGAGGATACCAGTCTAGGACCTAAGGCGGGCTCGTGAGAGGCTCATAGCGGCTAGGGCTCTGCCTTTTCAGGGAACAGGGATAGCAGGACCGGCGTCGCCAATCGATAGGGATATGAACGACTTGGTTGCCCCGACTTGGTTAAGACGGTGCAAGTCGCTGTTCATCACGGCCCTTTTTTTGCTAAAAGGTCGCTTTGTCGTTGCGACATATGGTCCACTCAAGGGTGATGTTATTTAGTCATGGTAGGTCATAAGGAGTGTCAAGGTCTTTCTTTAGCTGTTTTGAGCGATGTGTCTGGCTGACGAGAACTCTAGCGCAGCTTGACTGTCGCCCAAGAAAGAGATTTGTTTATTTTTGATGCCCTTGATCCGAAGAGACCCAGTAGGTGCAAAAATGCCAGCGAGTTCGTATTGCAGGACACTGTTGTATGGTTTGTGCGATTATCACCATTTTATCTGCAGCTTGGAGCGGTAGAATCCGTATCCGAAGCTGTGGAGAGATTTGGAGCCATCTGTATAGATATAAATATCCGCGGTCCGTTGGCTGGAGTTGTTGGGTGCTAGAACCGAGAAACGATTTTCTGAGCTATAGCTTGTAAATGTTAGGTCCAGAGACCAATGAATTTCCGATTGTTGGTGAGGCTTAGAGCCTTAAGCCTGATGAGGTTCGTCTTCGTCAGTATCCCGGTCTGAAAGCAAGCTGCAAGTGGTGAAGAGGATGGATCAGTAGTGGTCCTGTCCATATCGCTCTCACACAGTCTCTACAGTTTTTAGAAAAAATAAAGAGGGGCTTCTTTGACGGAATGCTCTTTGGTTGAAGTAATCCGTTTTGCCTGATTTCGCAATAAAAGGACTCTGACCAATCTCCGCGTCTTGGGGACGTAGAAGAGGGCCAGAGTTGCGGTAAAGATGTAATACAATCCGCCGACTATAGGAATCTCAAAAGGGCTGGAAAAATCGCATCAGGGCCTGAAGCCTTGTAGGGGGCGAAAGAAAGTATGGCCCATTTAATTACGTTAAGTTAATTTAGTTAACTTATGTATGATACTTGCGATCTGTCGCCACCCAAGCTGGGGACGCCAATAGCCTTGGAAACAATGCTAGCATTGGGGGATGAGTTGTTATCAGCCAGGAAAGTGCGTCGACAGTAGAGTGTCAAGGGCTGCTGAAGGCTGTTTAGTGTAGTTACCGTCTAACTTACGAATGCCTTTTGTTGAGATCGTTTGGAAAGTACTTTGTGCACCCGCGCAGCCTCATCTGTTGTAAAAATGCTTTTACGGAATAAGCGCCATGAGAAGCGATGTTTTGATTTTAGCTGGGATTTATATTGCCGTTTGCTGTACTTGATCTTCAGCCAGTCCTCTTCAGTTCTTGGGTGCTTAGCCCGGTTGCAGTCCCTACGAGCTGTTTCTCTGCGCAGCTGCAGCTCCTAACACCACTAAGGTGGAAGGTGAGCGAGGAGTGACTAACGGGCAGGCCTTCTCGTAGCAAGACTTAAGTGTATTTGTAATGTATGATCCAGTTCCGTCACATTTGCGGGCGGCCCCTGAGTGGAGAGATGTCCGGTAGATTCCGCTAATAGGTTGCTAAAAATTACACTATTTGTTTTTACAGGAATGAAAAAAGGTTCAGCTTTTCTGAATTTATGATGTGATTGTAAAGGTCACCTAGCGATGGTATGATATCGGGATATCTCCAGAGATCCGCCAGTTGTTAATTCTCCTACACATGTTGTTAGAGGCGTGGGTGATGTCAATCACCTCTTGCCTGACCATGATTATAAATGTTGGCTCTGAACCGCGATTTATATTGTTTAGGTAGGTGCCCAGATAGTCCAAAAGGGCTTGACCTCTCTGGTTTGTGTCTGTGCTTCCCCACAGATCGTGGTGACAGTTGGCATCACAACCAATGATGAGTCCTAGGTGGTTCCGTTCTGCATATTGGCTTAGTTTTATTAAGTCGTTGGTTGTTGTGTCATAGGGCAGGTACAGGCAGGCTAAGTGAAAATCCTCGTTCGTTCCGTCGTCTCTGACCCGAATCGATCCGAATCGCCTGGGCTGCATAGTTCCTGGATTTTCCCTTCTAAAACAGAATTCGATAAGTTAATGTAAGTTCTAGAACTAGTTGCATCCTCTCCATAAATGATTTTGGGGAGACTGTAGGTCAGTACACAGACACGGGACCTGAAGGTCTATTGTTCCTGGCCCAACGCTATTGTCTTCTGTGTTTCTCTTCGGCAACAACTTAAGTTGGCGACTGTCGCCCTAAATAATGGATTCATTGTTTAATTGTTTAAATGTCTACACAGGCAAGAATGCCTAATTATGTGAACATATCATAAACGTGTCATCTTAGTATAAGTTTTAAAATACATAAAAATCTTTAGTTAAACATAAGACTAGCTTATGCAGGACGCAAACATCCATGTAATGAGAGACGAATTTATCATGTAATCTGCCTTAGCTCTTTGGGTTTGGAAAGTTAGCATGTTTCGAGTTGTTCTCGGACGGGTATGAAAGTTGACTAGTCCCAATAATTCCGAGCAGTCAATTTTTCCGTTTATGATCTTGTGCAGGAACAGTATACTCGAGTCGATCCTCCGCGATTTAAGTTGTTTCATGCTTAGACGGGCTCTAGTGCAATCCCTAGGCAAGCTGGTGTCCAAATTATTTTGACTTTTCAATTTGTATGCAGCGTATTCGAGGAATTTGCCCTGCACCGACTCAAGCTGCTTAGATAGGTTTGCATGGTATGGTGACCAGATCACACTACCATATTCGAGGATCGGCCTGACCAGGCTCTGGTAAAGTAACTTAATGGTCTCCACGCTTCTGAAGTCAGGCGTGTTACGCTTGACGAAACCAAGAATCTTGAAGGCTCTGCTGGTGATGTTGCTAATATGGCCAACATGACTAACATGGCCATGAGAAGTGATTGCTGATATTAATGCCCAAATCCGACACGCTTTCGGATTTTGCCAGTTGAAGGTTGTTTAAGTGATAATTCCGACTTGATGGTTGTCGACGTTTACTGAAGGTGATGCTTGTGCACTTCTTGATCTTCAAAGACATATTGTTTGCGTGACACCATTCAGATAAGCGGTCTAGATCTTGTTGGATAGCGGCAGCGACATCATCATCGATAATCGCCTGGTAACATTTTAAATCATCAGCATACATCAATACATTAGAGTTTTTGAAGCAGCCATAGATATCGTTTATGAATATACAGAACAATAGGGGGCCAAGATGGGAACCCTGTGGAACCCCGGAGGTAACCTTGATGTCAGTAGATTTCAGGCCGCCTATCCTTACAGACTGCGTTCGGCCTGTTAAATAGGAATTAATAAGACGTAACAAGTTACCGGCTATACCATAAAACTGGAGTTTTTTAACTAGCAAGGAATGGTCCACCTTATCAAATGCTTTGCTGAAATCGGTGTATATCGCACCAACTTCGAGTCCACAACTCAGTGCATTAAGAGTAAAGGATTCCAGTATCGAGATGTTGCTGGTGGTCGACCTTCCAGGCCAGAAACCATGTTGGGCAGGTACAATCACATTCTGGAAGCAGCTTTGGAGGAATGATGTAATAAGGGATTCAAAAGCTTTCGGAATGGCGGAGAGGATACTGATCGGTCTGTAGTTAGATCACCACCTTTGTGGACCGGTTGAATGTACGTCGTTTTCCCGGTGGCGGGGAAGTCGCCAGTTTAAAGGCAGAGTCGAAACAGTAACCAAAGCGTTCTAGAGAAACCGAAGGCACATTCCTTGAGGATAGCATTGGGAATCCCATCCGGTCCAGGTCCCTTCGCTGGATTTAGCCCACACAGTCGATCAAACACGTCCAGTATACCAATTTCAAGGGTACTAAGACAGGGGCACAATAAAGATAAATTATATAAATATTCCTCGCTGGGTGATTTTAATGTGGGGACTGTATTAGAATTTGAGCCTGAGTATACATTAGCGAAACTATCAGCGAATAAATCCGCCACGGTCAGAGCATCATTGGCAGTTTTTGATTCAGATCTCAAATTACTCTGGACAGCGCTTTGGCTCCTGAGGTTGTTCGTGTATTTCCAAAATATTTTTGGGTCAAGTCGGATGGAATCCTCAATCGACTCAACATGTCTCCTATAGGTTCGGGCAGCAGCTTCCTTATATTCACGCCTCAGAGATGAAAATTCATGATAATCGGATATAGATAACGAGGATTTGTAACGCCTATGTGCTAATTTCTTTCGGCTAATTAACGACCTCAGCTGGGCATCCATCCAATCCGGGTAGTTTGTTGGTTTTCTCGGACGACATTTTGGGACTGTGACATCAAAAATTGCACCAAGTGTATTATAAAAAACTTCCGTTGAATATTCAACGTCATCGTTAAATAATGAGTCCCAGTTAGTCTCTAGGAGTGGGGTGTTAATTTCCCACATGTCAGCTTTCTTAAAATTTAGGGTGGTAATCTCTGGCGCCGAGTGACAAGGTTTAACTTTCGTCAATGTTAAGACTAGGGTGGTAATCTACTTCAGGAAGTATTGAATCATGTGCTCTCAGAACTTCACATTCACATATCATATCGTTTGTTAAAACGAGATCTAGGGTCTTATCATTACAGTTATATACAAAGTTATTCTGCTCATACCCAAGGGAAAGCACCCCGTTGTGAAAAAACTGAGCCCTCTCACTTAAAGTATCATTGGAGATGTTTTGGCCGTCGCCCCATCGGTTGTCCGGTAGGTTAAAGTCGCCAATTAACAGGACCCGGTGCGATGGATAAGAGCGCTCGAAGTAGTCCAGTTGACTGATAATGCACGCACTGGATTGTGCCTTTGCATTGGGCGGAATATAGATAGCGCCGATGATAATCTCCTGTCTTCTCAGCAGGGCCTATAAAACTTCGAATTGGTCATGACCATCAAGCGCAGGGGGCGTGATGGTTTCTCAATGAAAGCATAAGTTAATTGCACAAAGAACCCCGCCACCCCTAGAGAGACCGGTGGCTACCTGATTATGATCACACCTGTGTAAGTTATAGTTTGACATACCCAGTTCGGTGTTAAAAAAACCGTCATTCAGCCAAGTTTCAGCGAGTATGAGTATGTCATAGGACATTGACGGAATAGAAATGCTTAATTGTCTCAATTTAGTTCTCAGTCCCCGTACGTTCTGGTAGTAAATGGGGCGTAGCTACGGAGTTTTTTGGGTCCCTGTTTATTTTTATAACTTTAGGCGTTCCATTGATAAATCGGAATGTGAGATCACCCTCTCCGGAGGACTTACAAGAGTTCAGCTCATTAAGGCAGTCACGAAGACGTACTCTTTGTGCAGCAGTCAGGTCCGGTGAGATTTTATAGGAACTGTCTCTTAGTAAGTACTTCTTTCTTAATGCAGCTCTAGCAAGAGTTGAATCAGAGAGAGTGATTCGTAATGGTCTGGGAAGCTGATCCTGTCTAGGTCTACCCAGTCTATGTACTTTAAGGCCACTGTGGTTAGTTTGCAGTAGATCAAGAACAACCTTAGCTTGAGTCTCATCGTTCATCGTGTGTAACCCTATCCTTCATATCGATGTTTAAGCTTTCAGTTACATTGTGTACGATTATGTTACCAGCTCGGTACAATTGGTCGTGCAGTTCTTCAACACCATTGAGAATATTGTTGTTAGGACTAGAAATTATCTTGTCACTACCGTAACAGAAGAGTCGGAACTCACGCCTGAAGCTGCACCCTCCATCCGCGCATACTGGGTTTCCAGATTTAAGACTCTCAGATGAGCGCTTCATACTCTGTGTTAAGTTGAGATAATGCCTGCTTAAACTCAGAAAATTCAGATTTCATGGCCAGGATTAACCTGTTTTCCAATTTATTGAGGAGGTCATCGATATCATTTTCCCCTGGACCTATGCACGTTGTTTTGGGGTCCACAGGTGATTTAGTGGAATCAGATGGCATCACGGCCGCCACAGGTTGCTCGGGGTGCACCTTTGTCAGCACCGGCTGCACATTGGCGTTGGTAGTCATAACCACACTTTTACGTTGAGTACAATTTCTGCATCGCCAGTTATTCTTCTGCTTACCGGAGGCAAACTTATCAAATTCATCCTTACCGACATCAGTACACTTAAAATGATGCCAGGAGTCACATTTACTACATTTAATTGATCTCGAATTTCCATAAATAGTCTTAGAGCATTTACCACAACCAGTCGCCATTGTTGTTATTGATATCATTTAACATAACATAACATGAAACCTTGTCTCGCAATAAATCCAAGAATCCTTCTGGTCTTGCTTGTTATAGCATCAATGAGAGAGCATCAAAAAGAGAGTTTCTCTTCGTAGATGACTCCAAGGTCTCGAATTTTGTTAGATTTTTCAATGAAAGTGTTATTTATAAAGTAAGTAGTCGGTCAATCTTGGATTTAGTGCAAGCAAAAGTTACACAGTTACATTTTTTCACAATGAGAGTTATGTCGTTGTTATCACACCACGTTACTAGTTTATCGATATCTTCTTGTAACAGCTCAACGTCATATGGAGACTTTTAAGAATTTGCAGTCATCAGTGAATAGTAGGAAGTGAGAGGAGGCAATAACAGTGTGGATGTAATTAATAAGTAATAAAATATATTAGGTCCCAGTCTGGAGCCTTGCAGTACTCCGGACTTAACCGCTATTTTTTTAAATTTAAACAATAAACCTTAAAAGACTATATATGCTATCTCAGGCAGTTACTTATTCTAGGACGGTTACAAGCCGCCACTGTATATCTATAAAGTGTTGTGTAATTAACTTTTTAAATGTTTGTATTGGCTTCTTTGACCTTAGTTGGTAGACTATTGAAAATCTTTGAGGTATTATACTGAACACTTTAAGTAACTGTGTTCAACAGGAGTGTGGATGTGGTTTCTTATTCTTGTATTGTGTTTATGTGCTTCGTAGTTATATCATTGACTAATAAATACACCAAGACGCGCAACCTAATGTTAAGTTTAGAGAGCGTGCTCCCCAACCCACTCCGCCTCGTCTGGCCCACGAACCGATGCACTGTATAGTAGTGACATCAGTCTGAGTCAGTGTTGAGTTCGCAAGACAGAGCGTTTGAA
>JARJDY010036479.1:0-11052 GCA_030264615.1 Cypha longicornis
ATATTTTTAAATTGTGCGTCTAATGCGTAGCTACAATTTAGTGAAAACCGCATTTCCAAATCTTTATTAGAAAGCGAGCAATCCTCCGTGCGAGCTTAAGTTGCGCACCCTGTATATACTTAAATTACCAAGGAAAATTTAAAAAAAATCCTCATGACCATGTGAAATGTGAACGCCCTCAGGGCTTCGCAAACGGTTTCTCTTTATTATTCGTTTGCTTATAAGCCAAAGCATCGCTCATAATAATATACATGATATAAAAATGGACGAAAAATGCTTGGCCTTATTCCAAAAATCGTTAAACTTCAGATGATATTCTAGAGAAAAGTGGAAATTTTCCTCGAGTGCGCTATAAAAATGTGCCACACAGCATCTATATTCGATTTGAGGAGCAAATATTGAATAAGGAAGTCATAATTGATTTGTTGTGCGTTGCAATGTCCATTTGTACCACCAACACAGTTAACCAAAAAAAAAAAGATAAAAAGCACGTTTCCATTTGATTGAATGGAGTTGATGCAACTGATAAAAAAATGCCGTCTGTTAGCAATGCGGAGGCACAGTGAATGGGGACAAAAATGTAAAAAGTATTAGTAGATTGAAAGGACGTGTCAATAGATTAGGTCAATCTTCATCGTGTTTTTTATTCCGCCTTTTTTCCCTAACTCTAATTTGTTCCTGCTCAAAGTTATATAATCGGATTCTACAAATTACCATTAATTAAACAAAAAATGCCCGTCGGCGGCTGCTCCGGCTCTAGCTGGAGGGTATGAAGCGTAAAAAGTGCTGAATCGAAAGTTTTATGTAAAGATGCAAACTGCGGAAGCGTTTAATTTAACGAAGCTACTTTAAAACTCATCCTTTATTTACGTAGCGTACCAAGGAAACCATTATTTGCTCAAATTCTGCACATTGAAATTTGCCTTTTTTCGAACAACGTATGAATTCCAAAATGGATCGCGAACGAAATTGTCTCAATTTTAAAACGGATCCAAGCAAGCGTTAAATGTGTGGCATTGCTTTCAAAACCGAATGTGCGGTGCATTTGGACGCCTCGGGCAAAAACCGCTGGCCAGTCAGCGGTGATTGAAACGGCAAAACATCACCAGCTGGATAAACAAAATGCGGATACACGGAGCAAACTACGCGCGCACCCTTTTTCCCCCAAAAACCACAATGGGCTAAATCGACTGCTTTTAGCATTAAAGTTACGCGCAGCGCAATATTCATAGGAAATTATGTGTGTACTTAAGGGTGCGCGAAGTACGCAGCGACAACATGGCAAGGATGGAGGATGGGAAGGAAATGTCTTCCTCAATAACACTTAATATCACGAATGTAATTATTTAAACTCATTTTCTATCCAGGCCCAAAATTTACGACAATACCAACGCCATAGTTTTAAAACGCGCACATTTGTAACAGAATTAATTCGAACTAAAACAGTTGTGACGTTTATCTAGTGACTGGTTTCTGGTTAAGTCGAAGAGAGGATGATGAAGAAAAATGAAATTTATTTTGCGCCGAACTCCCTGCAGACGCTGCCCATCGCGTAACGGGTAACCCATATACACCACTACACCAAGACGCGATGTGTGGGTTCACACCGTTTTGTATTCCAATAACGGACGAGCTGATCGTAAATAAACACCCATATCACGCAGCTATTCTGTGAAAATTCCTGCGGCCATTCTTTCATGGCCATACGCCAGGTAGCGCAGGACAGAATTTTAAGGCCAAGGGTGCCAGCCACTTCGATGTCGGCGCCACATTGCAAACAAGATGGGCACAAAGTCGTTTGTCAATGTCAGAGTGGGAATTCGCGAAGAAGCTGATTCGTTAGGCCAGTCCAAAAAAAATTAATACCACATCCTCCTTTCCCTTAAGGACCTAAACATTACTTAAGGCAGAAAATACGTTTTCAAGTGGATTTCAAATCACTTGCCAGTTCAATTGATAGGTGTCAGCATACATTAGCCTCTATGTAACATAGAGCGGATAAGTATATAGTGGTTTCAATGGAATTCAAAATGTGCTTTTGCTTTAGCCCACCTCTAAGTTTAGTCCTTCTTGCACCGAGCTTATTGGCTGCGAGAACAGCCGTAGCGTGTGCATCGCTGTCAGCTTGATGTCGAAAAGCATTACAGGCGTTGCAGCCCGTCACCGCTAATTCATTCCCACCATCCACGGGGCCTGCCTGGCTTGCCTTTCCTCGTGAATTACAACGCTTTTACACGGTTTACGGCTTAAACAGTCCCGCAATTACTCTGAAAATTATAATTAACCATTTTCCTGCTGCTCTGCGGTTCATCAAGCACTCGCACGACATGAAAACAACACCTTTTATTGGTGACTGATGGCAACACAATCAAAGTGCGGAATCTCAGATTTAATCAATAGCCCTAATTTAGGCCCATGCTCATTAATTGTTATTTCACGCGTTTTAAGTGAATTTCCTTGGAAGATATATCGTTTAAAAGCAAACGACGGAATTAATAAACTTTAGATTCATTTCGGACAGATTTTTGTTTCTACTACGAATGCGTAGTTAGAAAGTAATATGAGGACCTACGTAGAGTTCGAAGCAATCGTCGTCCTATAGCTAGCTCTCTTCGTTTTAATCATTTTCTTGTTTTATTTCGCAAAGGCTTTCTTTTTGCCTCTAATGCCAGTGTCCTTAATGATGTTACTTTAAAAGAGGCGTATTTCTTCAAGAATATTGTCGCATACCTGGAAAACTGAGTGCCCCTAGGCAGCAGAAAGGTTTCTTGTTTATTTATTTAGTTGTTTGTTTATAAAGGGTCACTATACTTTGCCCCAGGATAAAATGAAACGATTGTTGGTTTTCTTTACAAACTCGCCGCTTTTATCTAAAAAGTGGTTGCGGGGCACAAAGAAAAAAATACAACAAAGAAAATTTGTACAACGTAATTTCGCAAAGTACTAGAAACAGAACAAACTGTCAATCAAATGTTAGAGTGTGATATGGAGAATGTATGGTCTAATTAAGGAAAAAACGCACACAGACAAAGGACCGCCACTTTGGGGTCGGTGCGAACGTATCGGGTAATAAATCATTATCGAGGGCTCTTGGACGAGGTCAAGAAAAGAACGATGGACGATCAAGCGAGGAATAGTCCCAGGAGTCAGTCAAAAGTACTAGGACCGAAAGTCTAAATGAGTTACGAATGTCCATGGAGGGAAATCCCTGTGCAGTGATATATAATGCACCTTAGGCTTGTGCTCTCCTTATGTGCACAAGCGTCACTGGTGCTCCAGTAGCAATGTTAATGTGCCGGGCTTCGACTATTAACGACCATGTATTCGTGGAACAATAGCGCGATTTATTGCAACGATTCGGTATTAACTCGCGTGCGTGTTTACTCATTAGAGCGAAGCAATAACCAATTCTCGATTGGAATTATTGTGCACTTAGCCCACAATTACGGTTGCTGTTTGAATGCGCTCATAGAATTGATGGCACATTTTTTATTCTTGGACGCTTTCCACGCCGCCCACTCACTGTACCTTCGAGTACGGTAATATCTCTCTAGCAAAGAGAGCGGACCAAAGATACATTGGGTGGATGAAACATGAAACTTGTAAACTTTACGACTAACCAATAAAGAATATACAGTAGCGCTCATTATAATGACATCGAAGTGGACTTGAAATTAGGTCATTCTAACCGAATGGCTTAACAAGAGAACGTTGAAATTTTACTTTTTTTAACACTTTCCCGAACGGGATTTTAGGTAACTTGAGTGACACCAGTGAGGGTTAACTTGCAAATCTCTAAAACTAAAGTAAATGAAAAAATTTGGTCTAATTTTTGAATTTGCAGTAAACACTTCAACAATAAATGAAGGGTAGGTATATGCGTACTTGGAGTGCAAAAACAACTAACCAGGCACCAGTCCAAAATAATTCCGGGCAGCTCTCTTTTGTTTACTAGCCATGTTATCCGAATTAACTGATTAAGTTTTCATTTTGAAGTTACCTGTTTGAACTAACAATATTAAATATATTTTCGCTAGGTAAAGGGATAGATATGCATGGGCGTGAGGTAATGTCGAAACAAATCCTTGCATTTATTTTTAGAACTGCACAGATTAAATGATCGTAGGTCGCATTTGTCTACAGAAAAAATAGTCATTCTAACCAAACAGCCATTATAACCGATCTAAAATACTTACATATAGGTACACAAATTAATACTAAACCAAAAATATGCCTCCAATTTGGAGAAAACATAATTTTAAGCGAAGTCATTATAATCGAGAGCTCGACTGTATATTTACTTATGAATAAGTTCAAAAGTTCCATGATATTAAAAGTTAACATTCGTTTTGGCGTTATTAGACTTAAAACTTTAAAATTGTTTTTCTTTTTAAACGCTGATGCAAAAGTGGCGTTCGCCCGAAATTATCCGCCGGATGCGGCTCTGTGTGAGGTAAAAAAGGAACGGATATATGTATAGGTATAATGAAAGCCCAAGAATTCGCTGGGATCAGTGGAGAGTAATATGCAGACTGAGCTTAATCCAGCGTGTTACACTTTAGCAGCCAAAATGAAGGGTATCCGGACGTGAGATCAGGAGAATCTCTTTTACATAAAAGAATGTTTGAAGTGGACTCATCAATATAGGGGCAATACGCCCAAATTGCCGCGCAGATCATTCTGAAGGTTCGATCATTTTGAAGGTTGGACTATTCTGAAGGTTGCGCTTGTTTCACATACCAAACGAACGCTATATAAAATACTTCATCTGGCGTTATTTAGCAAATAATTTCACTACGATTTTCTTTCGGCATTCCGTTCGCTGCAAATTTCCAGGCAAAACAATGCACGCTTTAAGCCAACAGAACTCGCATTATTCATGAGACCGTGAACTAAAGTTGCAACCTTGTGTCAAATTTTACGACTCATTTTTTATTGGCGCCTTAAACATAATGAAAAGAAAGCGAAAAAATTGCCTAAGCGAGCCAGCTTTTACGAGCACAATCATATATTCTGCACCATATCTTACAGATGTACGAACATACTTCAATGCGTACTTTCTCTATGCGAGTGATGACACATTGAAGAAAAGATTGATAATCAGAAATTAGGCAATTAATTAGGCACTTGGTCGAGGAACGTGAGTTACGTGTGGGTAATTAATTACGTTCCATTTACGTATATAGAACAGTGTTATTGAAATTTCTGAGCTGACTCCTTGTCTCTTGAGCGTTCCCTGCTGAGTTATGACAAGTTGATCTCCTACTTCCAATATAATATGACCGTAATTACGTGTACGAAACTCTAACCGACATTATACCGCGTTCGATTTCTGCCTGAAAGCATGCGAAAGTGGCCAGGTAGATATAGGTACGAAATTAGTTCGAACAAATGAAGGTATTGAAAATTATCCTACTTATTATGGAACGGCTTTGTTATCTCCCTATACATATATAGATATGACTACGCAGTACGAATATACAACGGGATTACAAGAGATTAGAGCAATTACTAAAGATGTGCGGATTTCGCAGGATGTTATTTAACGTATCCGCCGTGCGCGACCACAATTAAATCAAATTGCTATTCCGCTTCATTAGTGTTATGTTCTGATAAAAATTTATGGCGCATATTGTGGAGTAGGACAAATAAGGGGCTCAGAATAATTGTCAAGGGCCTTGACGGCGACACCTTAAACGACTTATTCGGATAAAAAGGCGTTTTTAGTCTTGTTTACACTAAGCTCGCAGTAATTCTGCATAATGTTTAACGTAAGGGCAGACGTGCAAGGCGACATGGAACAGCGCGATGACTTTAAACAAGTAATTTATCTAGACTTGCTTCCTAAGATTTAAGGCCGCTTATTTTACACGCCGCTTTCCATCATCAGCGCTTATTAATCCCGCGTACCATACTTTTATTTATTATCCTGAGGACTTTCGGTGTGACCCACTTCTAGCGCGAGACTTACCAAAAATAAAACGCTTAAACATCTTCCAAAAAAGTAAATTCTAGTTCTAGAGTTAACAAAAGCCCCAAAAGTACCATTGCAGATAATTCCGTTTTAGTTAAATGCAATCCAAAGCTTTCGTCGTCTGCCATTATTGCCTTCTCTCTATGCACTACCAGATAGCAGTTCAAAGGCAGGGCTTTTACACTTGTTAGATGCATCTCTATTACACCCCACCCACGTGAATTAGGCATATATGCACGTGTGAAGAAATTGTTGCAAAGGCGTTTACATATATAGGTGTAGAAAGGTCTTTCCATTGAAGAAGTTAAAAGGACCATTCTTTTGTGGCCGTTTAAAATAGACGCGCATGAAGAACATAGTAAGAATTATTTGTCGAGTCAGACAGGCGTGCATCGAAGTCAAGACCTAGCTTAAGTAAGTACGTACTTAGTTTATTGAGTTGAACATAATAGGGAGCAATCATAGTGGCGTATAAATAATAAACTGTCGACTGCTGCTAAAACACAAGTAGCAGCACCCAAGACAGCAGAGTCAAGATTAGCGCTACGTGCGCTTTTATTGTGAAATACGTATTTCATTAATAGATCAATTAATCGATTACCAATCGATCATCGGTCAAGAGCTTACGGGTGGTCGGGGGCGGCCTTTTTCGTTCGAAAAAATACCGATCAACAAGTAACAGGACCAGGGCAAGCCGAGCAAAATATTTTATGAAATAACTGTCTGTTAAGTCATGTACTTATAGTTGGAGACAATCACAAAAACTAAAAAGGGACTTATATAATTGTTGTCTGCGAATAAGTCTTATTCACACATCTTTAAAGTGAACTTAAGTTAAGAGTGGTATATGCGTATAGGTACATATGCTTATGTATATTTAGTTACTCTTCTCTCGTTTGCCCCCTCGAACCGCATTTTAAGTCAAGACCGACAGCAGCATCTATAATTCACAAAGTAACACAAAACGAAGATGTGTTTGAAAGAAAATTTCAACAAACTACATCCATACCTAAAATAACATCATTAATAATAAGGCTCTCTAATATTTTTCTCCTAAGTCTCTAATTTTCAACTTACTCAAGTTTCAAATTTCTATTGTTCATTTTTACGATTTTCCGGTGTTCTGCTTCGTCTGAAAAACGGGACCTGCGTCAGCTCATACATAAATGTACAGCACATCAAATGTATGTTGGCACGTGAAAAAACCACCGTCGAAAATTTTCACAATACCCTTCTATTACATCGTAAACGGGACGCACTTATGAAGATGGAAGGTTAAAAAATACGCACAAGTTTTATTTTTGAAGTGGAGAGTCGTTTTTCTGGTGTAGAATAAAATTTGAATTAAACTAATTAATTGGGGAAAACGAATTGATCGGGAAAATCGAATAAATGAAACGGAATAAAATATACAATGACATTTCCACATGAAATTTGTTTACCTTGAAAACCTTTATATAAATTGGAATAAGCAATAAGTTTCAATTATACATCGATTGTGCTCTTCTCCGCTAGTACGTAAAATGGGGAATTTAATTAATTAATATTTAATTGCATTATTTGCGATTGGATGCGCGATTGAGAACCTAATACGCTTAATGAAATTAATTATTTATTTATTCTGTCCGATTTATCGATTTCGACAATTTTTCTTGCCTTTTCCCAGCAACGTTCTACTTGATTGCTATTAAACAATTACTATGAAATGTATAAAAACGAAACTAATGGCACGAAATTATTTTAATGTCCTATTTTAAGAAAATTCTCTACCAGCGAATGAAAAAGAAGATACAAGAATTTGAAAGCGTATGATTTAAATGGAGTCCTCAGAAAACTAATAAATCATAAGAATTAGAAGTAAGTACATACAGTTTTAAAGAGGCCAAACGGAATTTCTTAGTTTTCGTCTTTCTTTGCATAGAACAGTTTAGCGTAAGATAAAGTTTGGAATAATTTACGAGGTGGAATTCGAGCATGAAGAAGTAGAAGTAAAATACACAATTTATAATCCCTCAATATACATATACATACGTGTGCTTTGAGGCACTTTACACACATTTACGTGTATTTATTTATACGCCTGTGGATGAAACAAGCGGTGCTAACGTCGTTATCTCAACGTGCTAATTCCCACACATAAAACGAGCATAAAGTTGCGGATGCTTACTGTTGGCTCAAGGAGCAACGTTAAATAAGGGAATAAAAAGAAAAAGCTCGCGATGCACCCCGACACCTCATAAAATGCGATGGCGAAAATTGGCGCATTATGTATCTCATGCATAGGCTCGTTATGGCCTCATGGGCTGCAGTCGCCGCAAAGCAGCTAAAAGAACGAAAGATACTAATATCGAATTAAAATCACCAAATTGAACAGGCAAGATAAATGACTTCCGTTATTTGTATTGGCGTAATTTGCAAACGTGTCAATGGCAGGCATTTCGTGATACGAAGCAATAATAATGATGATGATGACGACAAATGGAAAAACCCTTTGCACCACCATTTTTATCACGTGGATTTACTTTTTCCCATCCAACTGCGTGCCTATATTCATTTTAATGAAAAACCAATTGCAACTGACTTTGATGTAACATCAATTTCAATTAAATTATCGCCCGCTCGATTGGTGTTATTATTTTTGAAACTTTTCCCAGATCTACACCGAACAGAAAGAAGTGAACCTGTTCAACAAAGGCTACCTACTATAACTACGTTATGGAAAGCTTTCTTTTCGAATTCATGGCATAAGCCGGCAAATTCCCTTCAAGTTTTAGTATTTCAAAATACTTTACAAGATCTCTAAAAGAACGAATTCATTTTATATTTTTTAAATATAACTAAATTTGTATTATTATTTTTAAAAAAATAGACGGTTGGTCTACTCGCTCGAATGAGATCTGATCAAAATAGACAGTTGGTATTGACCGTGTCGAAAGCCTAAAACCATATTCAAATTAATTACATTACATCAAGAAAGCCTTACGAGACATTTAAGTGTCTTCATGGAATCGGGCTCAAGTTCGTTACGCCATAACGTCATAAAATAATAGGAAAAGCAGCTGATCGAAATTAAATAAACCGAAGCAATGTTCGTGGTTGAATTCGAATACGCAAATCAACATTTCTGTTTGAATTTCGCGCTATTCAGTGGAGACAATTAGAAACTGGAACGAATCTGGGCCCAAACAGACTGGGGCTTGCCTTCTCTTTATCCTTAATTAGAGCTATTAAAGTCTATTTATGGTTTATGAAATGATTCTGATAAAATAGGAGGGATGAGGGAGGGTGCGCGAATGCGGATCATTTAATTAGATTTTCACTATGCATACTCATTATTTATTTCGAGGGCGGAAAAGTTGTTTATTTATTCGCTGCGTTGAGAGCAAAGTCACGAATTAGGGATTTCACATAAGTACTTTGAAATCCTTAAAATTTTCATCATTCTGTTTGAAAAGTATAATAATAAAACTTGGAAGCGGCACGGAATAAAACACGTATTTTATTATCCAGAAATTTACTTAATACTTAGCCAAAGTTAAACAAAAGCGTTTTACTCCCAGCAAGAAGAATCGTTCGTAGATATAATTTGAATATAAAAGTATATGGTAATAAAGAATGCATCACATCTCGAATGGAGTTTCCTCGAAGTAAGTATACGAGTATAGTGACACACATACGGCACATATCGACGACAAATTTATTAAGCATTTATTTCGGAAGCCTTAACGAGACAAAGATGCAATAAAATTGTTACTCTCGCGGTGATATAGTGTCGGACTTTAATTAGTTTGTCATTCACTGTTCGAGTATTTCCAGACATTTGTTTTCTCGAATGGAGTGTGTCTGGTTAACTTCAAGAGACAGCTAATTCTCTCCTCATGTTTCTGTACTCCACCGCGCTACGTGAACAACTGGAGCCACACTTATTTACCCCGTATGCTTGTTACAGTAGGGCGAAATACATGTACCTAGCAAGCAACAAAGACGTACGTAATACATAATGTCAGAGTCTACATTTATATTTATGCTTGCTATATATTCGGTGTACGTTTGTAAGTAAGTAATGTATATGCACACGTATGACGACAAATAAATGGATAGAGCACTCATCCAAAACTATCTACTGAGCTCTTGTTGCATTTCAAATAAGACAGGCTGGCGTACCGATCAGCTTCATCATAAATCTCTCATTACTTTGACGACTCGTCAATACCATAAAGAAAAAGTTAGAAACAAAATGCATGAGTATATTCAATTTTGTTTCATATATGTTATGGAAATTGAAATTTTATGAAGGGAAAACAAAGCCTGGACTTCGAAAGTTCGCCATTTTTGTAAAGGCGAAAGGTAAACTTATTCCCAGACTTCGAAAAGAATTGAGCTTCTTTCTTTCTTTTTTTAATTCATAATTTTGTATAATTAAGAAAAGTACAAAACATATTTAGAACTGCCCAGGATCCGAGAGTCGAACCCAAGTCGCACAACATTACAAAAAACATTTATGAACTTATACTGTTGGCAAGCATCCTTTAAGTGTAAACATTGAAAAGTTTTCTTGTTCTGAAGTTAAATTTTATTTTCGTGTTTTCGTTTTTTTATATACCTTCGCGTACAATACAAATAGTACGGATTCTTGTTTATCGATTTTTCGATGATTACAATAGATGCGATGGAATCGCGATTCGAAGGAAGACATTGTGTTTTGAACAAAATAATGAATGGCGCATAAAAAGAAGCAATGCTGCTAGCTTGACTCGATAAAGAGACAAACTTTGCATTTTCAATAGAATAGGGATCAGCTTGCTTTCGTCGTGTACAACTCTACTGATCCATTGTATTGCGATCGTTTACTCTTGTTGCTGTTATAGCTTAAGTTGGGTGTTTAAATAAAATAAATGACTAACAATATCTACATCTACATCGAATTAAATATAGTATTTACGTAAAGCCTACTTTATATATAAAACGAACAAATTTTGCGCCGGAAATGAAAATAAAGCAATTCGTCTTTAACGAAAGCAACAAATTCATTTTGCTTTTTATGTTTGAAATCAGTTCTTCCATATTTTGAAGATTAC
>JARJDY010036793.1:0-10068 GCA_030264615.1 Cypha longicornis
CATTCATTTTGGTACATACAACTTTACTAATTTCGTTAATTCCTTGCGTGCTCACACGCCGGTTCGAGCGCCGGTTTTTTTATTGTAGGTTAGGTGTAAAAGTCCGACAAAATATGGACAAAAATGGGTAGAAGCTGAAGTGCTTTTAAGTCTATGGGAGAGCTATGTGAATGAAACATATTTTGTGACCAATCGTTCTGCGCTACAACTACGCTACGTTCTACACTCTTACTTATGTGAATGAAGCTTAAGAAAATTTTAAGCGATAGAGTGGTAATAGAGGAGATTATATCTAATGACGAACAATGTTGGTGACTTTACTGTCATTACCAAAGATTTGGTGCAAACTGTCGACCAAACTGTGAAGAGCACTACTCATTGAAATACTCGTACATATAAATCGATATTTATATTATACCGAGTGATTTATGAAAATGTAGCAGGCTGATAACACACTTTCTAAAGTTTCTAAAATACTTAAATAAGGTTAAGGCTGAAAAAAGGTTTCCCTAAATCTACAAATTAACACCAATATAGATTTTATTTGTTGGTTCCTAAAGGTCTGAAGATGCTCCATTATTGTTTATTTAAATGGAAAACTACTTTTTTCATAACTAATTTGGATGCGTATGTTCCCCCAATTCAATGTTGTAATTTATTTATTTTTCTAATTCTTCTCCAAATAAAAGGAAAAACATAAATCATTGCTAAATTTCAATAAAATTGTCGCAAAGAATTAGAATAGTTTTTCAGGTTAGTTTTGTTGAAGCGCGAACAAACTTACAAATCGTTTAGATCAATAACGTTCGGAATATTGGCGAGTTGCCGCCAGGTAACTCCAATTGCGTTTATAGTCGATTTGAATCATATCAACTAAAGTTGATTTGAATCATATCAACTAAATGGTCATTTTTTTTGTCGAACCGTGCCTAATAAAGAATGAGCTCAAGATTTTAATTTTGTCTTAATGGCCCTTAAGTTTGTTTGTGCATTTATCTTAGCCATCTTGATCAAATGTGATAGAGTTTAGGCAACCCTCTTTACCCTATTTAAAGTTTACAACGTAGATAGACAGATTGGCGCTATAAGCAGCTTCGATAGCGGTGCTTTTGATAAGAGTCTTCTAGGCCGATCTTCCTTTTTGTTTCCGGCTGTCGAGCATTCGTTTCTCGCCTTGTGAGTATTTCTCTCGTCGTTCTCATACTTCTTGTACTGAATTGCGGTAGTTGGAGTAGGTGCGTCATTGTCATATAACATTTCATACAAAGTGAGCTTCTGACTACCGCTTGACTTAGGTAGGTATCTTACTTTTAATAATTAATTTACAATTTTGGTCAGAATAATTAAGATTCTTCTTATTTAACTTAGTTACCGTAATTTAAAGAGATTCTGGATAGTTTGACAAGTACTAAGAAGAAATTCCGTGAGCCTTTAGTCAGAAACTGGTAGCAAATAAAAAATTATTGATTTGGTGCGAAACTTCCGTCTTTATTTAATTTACCCCATGTTGCTCCTAGACGAGTGCGACGTTCTGTTACAATGGGCGCTCAAAGTGGGGCGGAAATTAAAGGTCGCTGTTTTGGTAGAAAACAATTTAATGCAAGGATTGATTAGTGTAGAACGCACTTGATGAATTATGCCGGAGCTACCGAGGTCGCCTGTTAGAGATATGGCGGCCACCAGGCCTGCTGGGAGCGCCAGAACCCATCGGTCCAACGCCGAAGTGAGAGACAGCACCACACGAAAATTAGCAGCATTTACGACTGCTCCCATAGATCGTGCCACAATGGGAACAGGCAGGAAGGAAGCCCCACCAGTGGGCGGCGAGAGGCCCGGGGCTTACAGTTATTCAGTTATTGCCGATGAGCCACTGCCTCCAGTGTTGACAGCAGGCATTTTATTTACCACAAAGCTGCGTAGATTTCGATGTGTCATGCGGGCAGGACGCATCCGTAGTGTTCTACATTCAGGCAATGCTCATTTGGAGGGAACAACTGAATCGCTACAAAGGAACGAGGAAATGTTATCAACGGTTATCCACGGAAACAGACCCACTGCATTACCGATACCACCATACATGCCTGGCTTTGGGGAAGTAAACAAAGGTTGTTTTGCTTCAGGTCAACATTTCAATTCTGACTGAGCAATGGCTAAACTTGATTCGGCGTGTTGTGGGAGTGGCATCTGAAACAGCAACAGGCTGGAATTCGCCTATACGGAAAATTGTATGGACAAACACGCAGTTTGGTCGGCAACCGCCAACAAAACTCTCTCCACACAACCTTATAATGCGCTTACTTGCGCTTTGCAAGCGCACGTAGTAGTCATTCTGTCATAAGTAACACAATGCATGACACAGCTATGTGGAGCGTGTATGTGCACATTAACTCAGGATCAGGAACAGCTGATGGTGGGGCACTTACATTCATCCTTTGACCGCGCAAGAAGCAGAGTTATTTGCCGGAAATCGGAGTCATCAGCCGTATACGATACCGATAAGCCCTAGTTATAAGTGAAATCAGCCTTAGGTTCAGAGCGTACCTGTTCATAATTCATATCCCGGTCAAATGTCACCCAACTAATTGCCGGCGTCCGAGGCTTTAAGAGCCCTAACTCGCTTCAGTGACAGGAAAGCATTTCATAGGATTTTTATTAAAAATTTATCGAATGTGATGATCGGCTTCATCATTACGTTTGCACAATTTAGTATAAAGGCTTGTCCACCTTTTTCGGGGGAGGCAGCGACGTGGTTTTCGTATGTTGTTGAAAATTGTTATTCATTTGATGATTTTCAGCGGTCGTTTGTCTCACGGTTCTGGTACAGTCTGAAACAAAGAGAGGTTTGACGGCAGGTTGTGAATGGTGTTTATAACAGCAATAGTCACGGGTCGATGTCAGCGTTCTGGGAAGAGTTAGTTGCCAAAGCTCGGTTCTTGCGTCCCCCCTATGCCGCTGACCACCTGTTACTTTATTTGCTAGGCCATTTCCCAGAACACATAACTTACTCATTACTTACAATAGCAGCCAATGTTCGCCAAGATTTTTACATTTCGACGACATGGTCGAATCTGCGCTCCCTGGAAGAACCTCTGGCACAGGCGCACAGCAACCATCGTTTTCAGGGAATCAGTTCCCGTGTGAATTGAAATCCGTCAGACGGCTCTCGAACTTTAAGCCAGCTTAAACGGTTCGATTCTAGGCCCTCCGGTGGGGGCCCAACAACACCCCGCGCGTCAACTGCATTCAAATAGAGGAGTTGGATTTTATGCGCCCGAATCCGAGCGTTGTCTGTACATCCGCGGAAGGGGGTACTCACGGTCAGCTTTCATCACTTTCAAAAAACTAACACGACAGACCGTTGACCCGGCGGTTTATGTGCCTGCAAGGGTCCCGACTTCGTATTCTGCTCTGACAAATCGATAAGATTTTGAGGGCTGAGTTGTTGAGTGTTTGATATGTCATTAGTGGCGAAGTCCACTAGATTTTGCTCTCGAGTACCTAAAGGCGAGGGGTATATCGTGGTACAGGAAAGCCTTCAATCACACGTCTCACGTACCTACGGCTGGTTCGTTAGATGATGGGACGATGTACGAAAATTTCTAGATTAGCAACGTGACCTCTGCTCAGCTGCACGGTCTCCAACGGGTGCTGCATAAGTACCGGCGAATCTATCTGTACAGGCCGGGATGTACCAGCGAGAATGAACTGATTTAGGTGACAAATCCTTAACCATTTTCAGTAAAGCAATACCCGATCCCATTGGCACATCGTGACGCGGTGGAGAAGCAGACAGCGCAAATGGTGGACTGGGGGGTTATCTCTAGATCTGATTAGCCGTTTCCCAGTCCATTGCTCACGACTGTTAACATTGATGGGTCGGTTCATCTCTGCTTGGATGCTCGATGCCTTAATGCCGTAACCGTAGGTCGGAGCGAATAGCCCAGGTCCATCGATGTTACTATTTATTCGCTTGGGAAAGCCCATTACCTCAGCTCCTTGGACTAGACCTCCTCTCATTGGCAGACACCCATAAAGCCGGAACATCAGCACTCTACCGGATTCAGGGTCGGGTCGAAGACCTATTATTTTAATGTTCTCCCGTTTGGGATAAAAATGGCCGTTAGCTCTTTCACGCGCTGCATGGATGCAGTTTTGGGGGCAATGTTAGGGATATTTGTACATGCTTACGTCGACGGTTGCCTCATAGCGTCTAAAACATTGAAACAACATCTTTAACATATCTAGACAACTGATCTGAGTCGGTTAACCGAGGCTGGTTTTACCATAAAGCTGGATAAATGCGCTTTCTTTAGAGAACGAGCGACTTTTTTAGGATACGTGCTCGATGTTACCGGGTTATCACTGGATCCGGAACGGATGCAAGGTTTGCATGATTTTTCGTCACCTTATCATATTAAACATTTGCAGGTATTTTTGGGGCTAACGAATCATGATTGACGTTGTTTTTGGTATTGTTGTTTTGTGTTATTCCAGGTAGTTGATGGTAGCCGTCAGGTTATCGCGCACCACAGCCGTCTTCTACTGGATCGAGAACGTAGGTACACGGCATCGGAACAGGAACTATTAGCCTTTGTAGAATGTATGAGGTGCTGGCGGGTCAATCAATGTGGTAAATCATTCATCTTCAGATCCGATCACGGTACTCTACAATATATTCGGAGTTGTAGACTATTATCTCCTCGTATTTCTCGCTACAGAATCATGATTACGAGATGAAACATGTTTTAGGGCGCGAAAATGTGTTGGCCAAAGCTTCATCCCATCACCCACTGACCATATGTGCTATTCCCATCACCCATGCCTTAATAGTGGCGGCGATAAGGCGTTTCGGGATTTGCAAAGATTTGTTACAGGATTTGGAGGCCAGGGAGATTCTTCCAGGGAGACCGCCAAGTCTTTCCCTTTATACGAGGGGTCTTACGTTATAAATAAGAAAATTGCAAAAAAACGCGGCTTGTTTCATGTATGTCACTTGCGTCTTGCAATGGTCCAGAATTTCTGGCCATTTATTAAGTGTATAAAATGGATCAGCTTTTAGAAAACGCCCAGTTTAAAGTTGAAAGGACTTATTTGAATACGCAAGTAACACCGAAGTCGAGCGATTAACTCGGGAGCAGCGCACCGGAAGAGGACGGGTTGGAGTGGTGGGGTCGACGGGATCGCAACAGCCATGCGCGGGAGGACGTCCGTCCGACGGCAGCCGGGCGCGCTCAATCCTCAAGCATTTGGGATCGCGATGAAAAGGACAAGCGCGTCAACAGCGATGCGTCTGGGGAAAGACCGTGCGGCATGCGCAGGCCCCTGAAACGCAGCCATGCCCGAACGGTGTTCAGAGACCCTGTACAACCGTCGAAGAAGCGCCGAAGCCGAAAGAAATGACATTCTGACGTGCAAGGATGTTTTTGGATCAGCTGTGGTGGGAAACAGCTAATGATTAGTAAAATTAGTTGATAAACAGAAATTCGCTCTCTTGGTATTTAATCGTTGATTGAGAACGACATAATTATTTGCGAATAGCTCAATTATCAGGGGCGTCAACCATCATGTCGGAGATTACTGTAAGTAGCAAGTCTTTAAATTGGAAACCCGAATGATTTCTAAGTTGATTCGTGGGAAGCAACCTGTTGAGATTGTTCTCTAGCTCAAGGATAGGAATAATTAGTCGCCGCCATTGTTGAAACCGCGTGGTGGTTTCTTTGCAAAAGGGAGAATTTTCGGCTAAAAACCTGATATTTGTCACCAATGATTTCGTTTCTTAATGATTTTAATATGGATGTGTGTCCTGTGTGAAACACGGGTTTTCAATTGGGATCAAAACTCTACGCTGGGGTTACGAAGTTAATAGTTTGGGTCAGAACTCCACGTTTGAGTTTTCAAGCTATTAGCTCGGATCGAGGAGTATTTTGGAAGGCAAAGGAAACCGGACCGGAGAAACGATCAGTCTCTGCCCAGAAGTTTGAACCCTAGGAGGTCTGCTGCATGGAAACAGTTCGCATCGCTGCAGAGCGCTCCTGATCAGGCATCGAGAGAGATCATATTGTTGGAGGGCCTAGCCGCAACCTATCTCACGCTGAGGGATAATAATAGTCAACACCAGGACTTGGCTTCGAGTTAGCCAAGATACATTTCCAGCGTAGACCTGGAGAAGGCTATTTGACAGATTCCACAGGAGAAGTCGTCGCAAGAGAAGACCGCTTTTACGGTACCTGGACGCGTATTTTCGAGTTCATTCGTTATATCACAGGTGTGGCATACCATTCGTTGAGTCACATCACATTTTTGACGTCTATAACGACTGCCAGATAAAAACCGTATTTTCGAATCTTAATGAATGCTATGAGATGGGCAGAGAGTATTATCACGGTAAACAGTGTTGCCACGATCTAATAATTGGAATGGCTTATCAATGCTACAGATTTAAACTGAATTATAACAATAATAGATCAAAGTATTGAAAAATAATTTGAAAATATAAGTGGCTTTGATAAATTCATACACAATTTTGAAATTAGATTTCAAAATTGAAATAATCTGAAGTTTAAGATTTTTCAAATTTAAAAAAGAGTAAAAATAGTCGTGTACCAAAGAAAAGAGCTAGCCATATTATTGAAGCACAAAAAGAACTTATGTTAAAGTTCATTAGGGATCGGCCAAAATTAGCATTTGGAAAATTCTCGGAAATCTCTAAAAAATATGCTCAAAATGAGTGGCGGCAAATGGCCGAGATATTAAGTAGCGTACCCGGTGGTTCGAAGAGGGAGTGGCAGCAGTGGCGGAAAGTACTTTCTACAAATCCAATATTAGATTCTGTTTATTCAATTACATACAAACATAATGTATTCATAATATGATTTGCTTTACAAGGCTTGGCAAGATATTTAAAATAGTGCGAAGAGCATGCAGACCCAACTGTTGCAGCACAGCCTGGGCACAGTGGGTGGCTCTTTAATGGATCCAACCTTTACAGAGGTTGAATTGGTGGTGTGGTAAATGTAGTAGATGTACAGGATCGCCATGTAGTAAATTTTGAGGGATTGTAGAATGGGTTGGCGTGTAGTTGGTGTTGGTTGGTCGGTAGAGGTCGCTAGTTAACAAAGGTTAGAGAACAGGGCAAGGTTGTCACTGGGTTGGAGCACTTTCGAAGAAACATTGTAATAAGGGTTTAAACTGATTTATTATTATATTCGAAGAGTCTCGGGACCTAGTGGCATGTTAGCTGCCTAATTAAGACTCTAATTTAGACTGCCTCTATACAGGTTGTTTTATGAAAAGCGCCCCGACCTATAGCGGGCAGAGTTTTCATTCGATTTCAAAAAAACAAAATAATTTCTTAATTGTTCCTTCCGCGATATAAATTGAACCAATACTTCGTTACTTTGAACAAGTTCCTCAATGGTAATCGATAGCATACTTTTGATTTTAATAAGGCTATGCACCATTTATAATTTAATCTTATTGAAATTATTATTATTTCTGTACATTGTTCAAGTTTTGTAGCATTCTTGAACGTGCTTCTTGGTGAAAACAGAACTCAAAGACTGATGCATTTTGCTCCCTTTTTAAACAAAATAAAAACAACATGCACGTGTAATTAAGCAATATCACTACATCCTCCTCCTTAGGGAGAATAATCAACCCTGTGTAGATTATTCGTGATGACGCTGTGACAGAAGATATTGCGAAGATTACGGTCGAGTTGAAGCAGTGCTGTGTTGATGTCATTTGAGTTGGATGCTGATGACTGAAGTTGGATGCTGATGGCTGAAGTTGGCTGCTGATGGCTGAAGTTGGATGCTGATGGCTAAAGTTGGCTGCTGATGGCTGAAGTTGGATGCTGATGGCTGAAGTTGGCTGCTGATGGCTGAGGATGTTGCGGACGTATTTACTCCCAGACTTCATCTGAGAGTGCAACGTCGTATTGGACGTTGCCTGTCTGGATCGGTGTCGGTGTTGGTGCGGGCTCCGGAGGCCTGATTCCGGGAGGTGGCTTTATTAGCACCCAGCGGGGGTATAGGACTCCCGAATGCTCCCGTCTCATTTTTTTCCGGATGTAAGGAAGTCCTCCGGGCGGAATCGGTGTGAGGCCCTGTAGCGGCATGCCGCAAGGTCATGCCCTGGGTGGTTCCTTTCGCACCGGTAGATGTGCCGGGCGAACCTCTCCTCTGAGACTCGATGCGTCTGGTCAAACGGGCACTGTTTTAGTCGTTGTTTTGCCATCGCTTGCGAATAACTAAATGGATTCTGCCCATTGCCAGCTTTATATACTACGCGTACTTGCACAGTTTTTGCGTTCGCGAGTCGTTGCACTCGGTTTTTGTGCACTGCTTGCAGTTTTCCGTTTTTGTTTCTTATTGTGCAATTGGCTCCTTCGTCTTTTTCGACTGTTTAGGGACCATCGTACCAGGGCTCAAATATTGCCCTATTTTTTCTGGAGAAGACGACTTTCTCTCCAGGCTGTAGCGTGGTAGTAGAAGTTTTCTTGTCGTATTCTTCTTTTCTGGTCTCTTTTTGGTTTTGGGGTATGCGCTGGACCATTTTCTGCGTCGTTTGAAGTTTGTACCTGACTTCTTGGTAATAGGCGTCAATGTTATATGCAGGATCAATTTTGCTTCCAATCAGATCGACCGGTAACGTTGATTTTCTCCCGTACAGTACTTCATAGGGTGAGAAATTGTGATACGTACTAGGGGTAGTATTATAGCAAAACGAGTAGTCCCAATCCGTGAGTCTCTCGATGATGTACATCCTGATGTATTCATTAAATACTCTGTGATTTCTCTCGCATCCTTCAATTATTAGACAGTGATACGCTGAAGAAAATTTTTGGTCGATTTTTCAAAGTTAGCATACTTTTCCTAAAATTTCATTTTTATATTCGGTTCCCATATCAGTTCGAATTTCCTTCATTGGTCCATAGGCTAAGACTAATTTCATAATAGCTCTTGCTTCTGTATTGCCTCTTTATTTTCTGTAGGCTTTATAAAAATAAATTTTGTGAGTTTGCGTTGTATGGTACATCATTCTATTATCTATCTTATTAAAGGGGCCGATTGTGTCTATACACGTAATATCAAACGCTTTCTGAGGTGCAAAAATCGGCGGCGTCGGCGTGATAACCATTGGTTCCATGTGATTTCTTGTTTTCTTATTCGTTTTGCGTACGTCTTTGTTCCTGTTTTTCCATTTGTATCTCGTTTTTAGTTTTTTTTGTTGTACGATTTCTGCCAATGTGTCCTTCTGTTAATGGATCTCCATGGAAGAGTGGGACTAATCTCTTTCTCTCTTCTTTATCCCTAATGTCAATTTGGTCTCTAATTATTGCAACTTTCAAGTTGACCAGAGTACGTTGTCCTACTTCCTTTAGAAGGTTTGTTGAAACATATTTAAATAACTCGTCAGTATTTTTGCATGCTATTTTCTCAAGCATTTTCTGCACATCCACTACAGGGTCTGTGCCAGCAAGTGGTATGTGTACTACTTCCGTCGCCTTTTCTGGGTACTTCCTCGTCATCTGTATACTAATATAAGATGGATTTATAGTACTCTTAAATAAGCCATAAAATTCGTGGCTTCATAACTTTCTGTTTCATAAATTTTTGGAGGGACATCCTGTATGTTTTGATCAGCAATATTTTTAATTGCGGTTTGCTGATTTTGCTTGGCTTTGCTTTTTGTGACTGCAAAAATTTCGAGTAGTCTTTCCGCTGAGTCCTTAATAATATTAATATTAATTCGGGATAATGCGTCAGCACCTACGTTGTTGCAACCTTTGATATATTCTATATCGAATTCGTATTCGTCCAAATCTAGCCGCATATTGACGAGCTTAGATGATGGATGCCTCATGGAAAATAAAGAAACTAACGGCCTGTGTTCAGACTTCACAATGAACTTCTTTCCGTACAAATATGGCCTGAAATGCTTAATTACCGAATGAATCGCTGCTAATTCCTTCTCAATTGTCGATTTGTTGCATTCTCCCGTTGTGAATGCTCGTGATGCATAAGCCATTGGCAAATCTTCGCCTTCTTTCTCCCGTGACAAAAC
>JARJDY010036840.1:0-13352 GCA_030264615.1 Cypha longicornis
AAAAGTTAGTTTCAAATGAAACATCCTAATAATACATATACATCTATTTCAAATTGCATTTCTCTTTTAAACGAAACAATTTGAGAAAAAATGTTTCTGTGGACATGAAACCCTTCGAAATATCAATTTTAGAATCAAAACGATCCACATTTATCGTTTATTTGAAGCACTACAGTTGCTTAATTATAAATTCTGAAAAAATCACTCTTTTACACTGTTTTAATTGGTGCTGATCCAGTTGTCCCGCAGTAATTGAGGACTTCTTGTTTAGATATTAGTAACCTGAGTTATAAATTCAGTGATGATCCGTTTATTGGTTTGTAGCGAATTTTTTCAATTAATTTGGATATAAAAACATATGTTTATTTATACAGATCCCAAGTTTACTGGGAATCCATCATTGCCGTTCAAATTCTGAAGAAATTCTCGTTCTTCGTAAAGTTATGCCAACTTTTCTTGCTAGCACATATGTAATACAATATCATAGAGTCCAAGATCGGAGGGTCATAAATATTTTATCGAAACATGTTTCAAATAAAGGTTCCGAATTGCATGAAATGTGAACGATGTCTTTTAGACTCTGTTAATGGCTAATAAAATATTTTATTTTCGATTTGAATAAATCTCCCTTCAAAATTGCTTTACAAAAAATGTCTTTAAATGTTGTTATGAACTCAATTTTACACCGAAAAAATGTTAAATAAAATGTTTTGTCTATAATAGGAACTTTTGGAGATTCATACAATTTGACTTGAATATTTTATTCGTGTTTTTGCACTTTCTCATTGTAATTTTGCCTAAAACGCTATCAGATCACTTCAGAGTGCGGATTGTAACTTAAGTTCTAAATTTGCTGATAATCCGTTGTTTGCTTTTCCCTAAATGATTACATACTGTTACGAATGAGTTGTAGAAAAAGTGCTACTTCGCCGCTCTTTAGCTAAAACGTTTATATGCGCATATTCTAATGTACTCAATAAACATTAGTATTGTACTTTATTTGGAAAATTCTACGTTTGGTTTTTGGCAAGTACTCGCAATTCATTTTTGCTTTAGCTATTGTGCCGTGCGTCCGTGTCAAGTTAATTAACTCAATAGCGTATTGCAACTGTCTTATGTAGTCATATTACTTAAAGCGTAATTTGCTGGGTTGCTTCTACTGTTTTATGAAGTGGCATTTTTTTAATAATACGGGGTTAATAAAGTGATTTTCTAAAAGCCACATTTTGAACTTAAAACGAAGACAAACTAAATTCAATTTTCGTGATCGCAATACCCTTTTATATGCTTTTACTTCTTACCGCAAGCAACAACGATCAGCAAAAATGATATGTATATTAATGTGATTCCATTATTTTTTTTTGTATACTTTCAAACTGGTTAATAGTTGCAAGGAAAGAAAAGAAAAATGCTGATAAAAGTAGAGATCATATAATAAATATTTTACTGGTGGCTGATCGAACTTATTAGTTTTCTATAAGAATAGCATCGTTATGAATTCTTGACGTCTTTATCTAGAGAAAAATTAAGTGGACCCAGGCAATTTCATTTTGGTGTAAATAAATGACTTTAACTACCGATTTACACTTTCTGGTTGAGTTTTTCCGACTTTTCTTTTTTATCTCCGCATTTTCTTGTTAACTGAACGTTTGCAATTTGATTTTTAATTAATAACGTCCGGTTGTGTTTTTCTGGCAGTTTTTTTTTGCAAAATGATGAATTATAACTTACTTCCGGTTTCTTGTTTCATCACTTTAGTCAACCATTTTACTATTAAACTTGTCTCTTATGTGGTTCACATTTTTTTATCCATGTCAGCTACAGATGGAGCATATATAAAACGCTTACAAAAGAATTTCTCAATAAGAACAAATTAGGTTAGTAGGGGGTAAAATTGTACTATACACCAGTGCCAAAAAATAAGTTTCATTAATTTAGAGGTTTTGAACCCAATTCGTGTTTCTTTCTTTTGTCATAACCTGTAAGAAGCCCTTTACCCACTTAAAAAAAATTAAACCATAGAAAAATACACAGGGTGTTAACGACATTATTTGAAAATGTATATTTTAAAAGGGGTATAACGCCATTTACTAAATAGATGGAACCCTATATTGATATTTTTTCTTATTTAGAAATAAGAAGATCTAAGTTCTATAAAAAATAATAAAGCTTTGACACCTCTGAAACACTGAAAATTCACATCTTTAACGATATCTCCCAAACTATTTGTTTCAGGGATGTCAAGGCCTTACACTTTTCGGTAAAACTTTCAATTCTAAATAAGAAAAAACTTGATATAGTTGTGTGGTTCCATTTAAAACATTTTTTCCACTAACAATTTGTGAAAAAATGTCGTTAACACCCTGTAAATTTTTCCTCGGATTTCGTTTTTCTGATGGAGGACTTCTTAGAAGTAATGACAAAAGGAAGAAACACAAATTCGGTTCAAAACTACCAAACTTTTGGGTTTTGTTAAAATTTGGACACCCTGTATTTTAATATGTTTGATGAGGCATTCTCTACTTTTCCCTTCTGTACTTGCAACTATTAAATCTGTAATCTGTTTGAAAATATTTAAAGAAATGAATCACCTTGTATTGGTAAATTCATTACCATTGAAAAGTTTCCAGGTCCAGTTTCTGAGTATCCACCGAGGACCCTTCCGCATTTGTGCTTTTTTGTACTTTTTTTAAATTCTCCATCATTTCCTTTAATCTTGGATCCGTTTTCCTTAATCCAGTATTTTTCAAAGCGGCAAGGAACTTCCCCATCGACAACAATCCGGTATCTTTATTTTTAAACATCTCAAATAGCGTGCCTTCCGGTTGTTCTTGCTCCGACGAACTAGAAGCACAAATTTGTAACAGCTCGTTTCCAGATCCTGACACTTAAATTGATAAAAGACTACATAACAAAATAAAATTTTGCTACTTACAAAACATAATTCGGATCGCATATAAAAGAATAGCTTCTTCTAAAAAAGACATGCAAAACTAAAGAAACTCATAGACATATGTGGAAAAAAGAATGTTCGAAAGTACCTCTGTCGTCTCTGCTTAGTAATTTCTCGAAACACATCCTAAAAACACTTCTTTTTAAAATATGTTTCAATTTAAGTAGTATTTCAGCGTACTTGATTTTTGACTGTGTGGAAACAGGAAGCTCGCTGATCTGCGATGATTGGATTCAGAGGATGCAGCAGATTGTTGTGCATTAACCGCAACATAGACTTCAAGTAATTGATATTAGCGTTGGATGTGCTTAGAATGCGCTTCATATTTTTATAATGTTAGACGCGTCGCGGTGCTCTTTGAAAATAGGAAAACTAAATTTATAGATAGCCACAGCGGTGGCTCAAAGCGTATGTCTACATATATTTATATGCGATTTATATATATATATATATATATACATATAAAGAATCCATAAGTATCGTCTTGCGCACCGAACGCTCGCCCGAAATTACCAAACTCGTTAACACTTTTTAAAAAGGCAGCGAAAAACATGTTTTCAAAGTCAATTACAGCCTATTATTGGGATCAAAAGCGTCGAAGAAATTAACACGACATCGCAAATGTGTGACGTTCCGCAATTTGATTAAACCGCGATACATCATTTTCAATGTCCTGGAATACAAAGCTTTCGGATATGTTCTCACGTAATGTTATTTGGAAACCAAGAATAGGATAACTATAGATTTCAACAGATATAGGCTATTCGAAAAGGTAGATTCATAAAAAAATTGGAGCATTATTATAGTGTCTGTCAGATGGTGCTTTTTATTCTGTACAATTTTAGCTAACGATTCGGTGAAGGTAAAAAATAGGGACGTTGATAGTGTTTAGCAATACGTTATTTTAGTGTTACCATTAAACAGTAGAGGAGTGCTTCAAAGAATCCAAGGTCTGAGCTAGAAAATTACCATTGGTAATACAAAATTACCGTTGGTAATTTTTACTAAAAATTCCAATTTTTGCGAATACTAACAGTTATATATAAATCTTTATAAATAAATAGCTAAAAAGGTATCTCCAATTGTATTTACTTCAGACCTTGGATTCTTTACTTCACTCCTTGTTCCTCTTTAATAATAATATTACAAAAACGTATTGCTTTGTGTGAACCACAATATTTTTCAAAAATATCCCCTTTTTCCTGAACATGGTGAATTCATTTGGTAGAAAAAGGGCGATTGTCACGTGTATAAAGGAAGGTGGTCACGGGGAAGAAGTGCTCAAGTAGTTTCCGGCGAAATCAATTAAGGGCAGCCAGTTACAACTTCTTAACGGGATTTATTATATATTGTCTGAAAATGGCTACGTCTGAAACGAGTTTGAATTTCTTTTGTAATAATATGCGTTTTTAAGTTTCCATGTATCTCCATTATGCAGCCACAGTGAAATTCATATCACGAGAGGAATTTTACGATGCGCAATTGTAACTATGAAATCGATGCCCTGAAAAGTTGCATTTTCGGACTTAACCACTTCTTCCCCATGACCAGAGATTTAATAATATCATTCTAACTCGTTTCAGACGTAGCCATTTTCAGACAATATGTAATAAATCCCGTTAAGAATTTGTTAATGGCTGCCCTTAATTGATTTCGCCGGAAACTACTTAAGTACTTCTTCCCCGTGACCACCTTCCTTTATACACGTTACAATCGTCCTTTTCCTACCAATTAAATTTACCATGTTCAGGAAAAATGGATATTTTTGAAAAATATTGTGGTTCACACAAAGCATACGTTTTTGTAATATTATTATTAAACAGGAACAAGGAGTGAAGTAAAGAATCCAAGGTCTGAAGTAAATACAGTTGTAGATACCTTTTTAGCTATTTATTTATAAAGATTTATATATAACTGTTAGCATTCGTAAAAAATGGAATTTTTAGTAAAAATTACCAACGGTAATTTTGTATTACCAATGGTAATTTTCAAGCTCAGACCTTGGATTCTTTGTAGCACTCCTCTACAGTTTAATGGTAATACTAAAATAACGTATTGCTAACACTGTCAATGTCCCTATTTTTTACCTTCACCGAATCTTTAGCTAAAATTGTACTGAATAAAAAGCATCATCTGACAGACACTATAATAATGTTCCAATTTTTTTATGTACCTACCTATCCGAATAGCCCATATCTGTTGAAATCTATAGTTATCCTATTGTTAGTTTCCAAATAACATTACGTGAGAATATATCCGAAAGCTTTGCATTGAGTTATGTAAAATCATAAAAGTTGCAATATAATGAATGACTAATAAGGCATTTTTTAGATTGAATGATGATTTGATTCCAATTTCTGCAATAAAATTTAGTGCATTCATTTTAATCAATTATTAAATCGGTGACGTTTCACACCGAATCTGATATTACTTAGAGGATGATGATCATCTTGTTAATACTCACGTTCTCCCCATCAACTATAGAACTAAATTAGCACTTACCTTGGCTGATGAACAGGAGTGTTGCCATCAGGAGAAATAGGGACGACGCATGCTGACGGTTCACACAGAAAATTACTATTAATTTTGCTCGTTTAACAGTGCGCGGTTTTTGATGTCTATCACGCGATGTCTATGAATTTTTCAAAAACTGCTGCAATGACACTCATCGCGTTTGAAAGTTTGCGATTTCTTAGTGCCCATTGCACAGTCCATTCGATCGGAAGTTAATCCAGTTTTCAGTTTGTTGAGTGTTTTAAGAAGTGATTATTCATCGCAGCTTCTAGACCGCAAACACGCCATATATCAAACGTTTAATTTAATATCAATTTCCGGTAAGTTTCGATGGAGGAAGTAAACAGAAGTAAATTTGTTCTTTTCCGTTTAATTTTAGTTCCTCAAACTGCCAGAAATTAGGCGTGTCACCTTAGGTCGCGAAACTCACAATGCTTCAAGTCAAAGATTCGTCCAAGCAAGTCAAACTGACTAACAACGCGAAGCGCGAAATGAAGTTGGTCGGAATCGATGGAATCGAAATGAACAACGTAGAAATGTTGCGTTTAATCCGCATTAAAGTTTAAAAATGAAGCGCAGGACTGTGTTGCGCCAGTGGCCAAATCAAATTGACACCATTGGTATTACCACGGGATACCACTAAATTCATTGGTTCCGGAAATGGGCCAGATTCTAACATTATTTTGACTCACGTCCAGCAATACAATAATTGCTTTCAAAACGTCATTTGGTGCAAGAAAAGTCATTTGAGATAACTTTATGTCTACTTTCAAGATTCAGGATCAAATAGGAACAGGTTCCTTATTGCCAACTGCGGATGATGACAAATTTTTGAGCATTTATTTTAAGGGCAATTTGGTAAGAAGGTCAATAGTGGAACTCCAAACATTTTTGGCGTTACAATTAACAATATGTTTTTGAAATAATTTTTTTTATTGTTTATTTCAGCTCGAATTGAATATTGATAGCTAAGACATAACAATGTCTGTCGGGTCAGCGAGTTACTATTAATATTAACTGAAGGAGTACCGACCAGGGCTTTCCCATATAAATTATTTGGGTTTTTGGAGTGCGAACTGCCCTTCTTCCTCATTACCCTGGTTTATAAACGAAATATGGATACATATTTCGAGCCCCTACCGAATGAATCATACAAACTTTTAATCTATCAGTCGGCTTAATTCTAATTTGCTAATTAAATACTGCGCAACCCGAGGAAGCCTTAGAAAAATACCGTTAACAGCCGCGTTCAACCCTACGTTAAACATCTTTTAGTCTTATAAACAATAAAATGTTTAATCTTAGCATGGTTAGAATCCCCTAAATGTTCAGTCCATATTGCTTCGAAGAGGTTGGGGTGTGGGAGCGTAAGCCACTCTTCAGGACAATTTATCAAACCTTGTAGTAATCTATGAATTAGCAGAACTTTAGCGTCTTTCTTTTCTACGATCCTCAAGCGAGCTGAGTAAAAAAGTATTTAGCATGACAGCATGACTTCACGATTTGACGGCGGTTGTTGGAATCTCGCCTTGTAGCATAAGTGGTCCAGATACTTGGTTTGAATTCTCTTCACTCTCCCTTTGTGTACCTCATAGTACGGGTGGTACGGGGACCAGATTACCGAGCCGTACTCCAAAATAGGACGAACCAAGTTACAATACAGGGAGTGAATCGCTTTCATGTTCTTAAAGTCTCTTGTGTTTCTTTTAATGAAGCCAAGCATTCTATATGCCTTTAGGAATATGCCATCGATGTGTCTACTAAAGTTTTCATGTTTTCATTAAATCTGATACCAAGGTCCACAATTGAGCTACAACTCTCTAGCTGAACATCCCTTATATAGAACAACTTTGTGCTGCGATGTTTCTTCTTGCTGAAAGTGACCGCTTTGCACTTATTGATGTTCAGAGTCATGTCGTTAGCCAAACACCAGTCATGCAATCTATCTAGATCAGCTTGTAGACCCAGAATAGAATCAAGATCATCCATTTTCTTATAACATTTTTGGTCGTTTGCGAAAAGTAAGAAATGTGAGTTTAGAAAGCATGAGAGGCTACATCGTTTATGAAAATGGTGAATAAAAGAGGGCCCAAGTGAGACCCTTCAGGGACACCCGAAGTCACAGATAAATCGTCAGAAACAAAAGACTTTATATGAACCTTCTGTGTTCTATTCTTTAAATAGCTACAGGTCCAGTTCAAAAGCGAACCACTGATCCCATACAGTTGTAGCTTGTGTAGATTGTAAGGACAATAAAAAATAATAATTGCTATTTAGCTACGTGTCGTTTGTTTGAAAGTTGGATCGTATAACAGAAGCAAGAAAACCAACATCGTTAATTTTCTCTAAAGCTACTACATAGTTCATTTCTTACTTCTTATCACCACTTCCGGTCGCGGAATCAAAATTCTAGACTCCTGCAGTTTTGATGTAGGCGCGTTCAATTCTAAGTTCAATGTGTTTTAATTCTTGAACTTAAGACAAAAGAAGAACTTAAGAAAAAAAGTCTTTAGATGTTTTTTGTAAAGAATTTAATTGTCTTTCAGATCATGTACTCAAAACATAGTAGTTCCATTTAAAAAAATAAACTTATGAAGCATTTTCGTTCGTCAAATACTTATGTTCTTTTTCGATTTTTAATCGAAATAAGCAAAAAAATAGGGCGTTCCATTTAAAATTACAAAGTTGATAGCTGTTTCCGGTATAACCGAAAGTAGACAAAACGGGAAATAATTTTAGCTGATCTAGAGTTTTCATAAAAATAAGATTCCAAAAAAATCCAGTTCTAATCACTTCTGATTAGCTCAATAGAAGTAGTGTCAGTCGATAAAAAAACAGCCTGTATATGTTGTAGCTCTGAAGATTGTGCCAAAAGCACTCAAAACTTCACCCTTTGAATAATGACAATTGGAGTCAACGACCACGTCTGCCAAGGTTCATAAATCGACTTAAGTTCAGCAATACAGAGCAAAATCATTTTAAAAATTAAATACTTATTAGTACCATTAGTACCGCACACTAGTACCACACTAGAGTGGTGCGAATGTTCAAATCGCTAGGGAAAATAAAAACCGTCCGGTAATAAGTCTTTTCGATGACGCAATTGCGACTACTAATTTTTCATTGCCAGAAAATGAAGAAAAAGTTCTTTGCCATGCGCGAAATCATTCCCGTGACACCAATAACTGTTACTTTTCAAATAATAATTAAACAAATTTTCTGGCGATTGACTGTGTACTTTCATATAAGCAACATTAATAATTTGTACAAAAATAAATAAATAAGAACTTAATACAGAGCTTATTATTTTATACTAGGTGTGGTGTATACTTTGGTAAAAAATAATACAATAAAATAATGTTACTATTAGGAGATCTTCAGACTAATAAAAATAGTTATTTATTTATCTAGGCAGTGAAGTGGACCATTTTAGTACGAGTCTGAATTAGATGCTGAGGCATTTAAAGCAGCCGAGGGTCAAAATTGCGTTTCACTGCCGAGGTAAATATTAAATTTTTCGCGAAATTGACAGTGAATTAGCTACTTCGATACCCTTCTTCTACTTCGTAAGCGCTGTGCGCTTATGAAGATGCAAGGGTAAAAAGTGTCAGTAAAGTATAATTTCACTGCCGCATTTTACCTTCACGGCGGCTGTGAAGTGTCTACTGCACTGTCCATTTGGAATAAAATTAAATTATCTACCTAGTTGCCAATAATTAAGTATTTTACAACAAATTGCTAATGGAAATAAAGTTACTTATATAAGCATGTTACATTTGGCATAAAAATTAAGTGTAACATAATAATGTAATTATAAATAAAAATTAATTATTGGCAGTACGCATAGGCCTTGAAAATTAACTTATCACGTGACGTGCATGTTTGATTCTGATTGCACCAGTAGAAGTGAGATATTGTTAAAACCCTATGTAGTTACAGAATTTTCAATTTCTATATTGTAGTTTCAGAGTCTAAACCTATGTGGTTAATATGAGTACTGTAAGCTGGGGGTCCTTTGTTCATAAACGCCAACGACCTCATACTCTGACGCATCGGATTCGCGAGACACTTTTGGGGCACTTGTGCAGTCGCAGTTCCTTGATGAAATTGCACGTTCGATGGCGGCTTGTAATTAATCGTCCTAGTGCCGTGAAAATTCGAATAGCTTGATCTCGCGGACGGCGGTCGATGATTACACATGTCGTCGAAGTCGTCATGCTCATTTAGGGATTGCGAAGAAGACTGCTGGTAAGTCGGGTTCGCCTGGCCATTGTGCTGCCACTGTTGTTGTTGATGTAAATGTTGATGATTGCTTAACGTTGATATGAGGTTGTTGTTCGACGATGAATGGTTGTAGTAGGATGGATCTACGGGGCTTGCAGGACTATCGTAAAGACGCTGTATCTTTTGCTGCTGTTCCATGAGTCTGGTGACTGGATTCTGCATCCCGCTGCGACGCGAATTTCGTGTGGATGAACGCGAAGTGGTTCCATGACGTCGGCTAGTCGTGCTCGTACGGCTATTGCTTCCTCGTTGCATAACACTTCGTCTTTTAACACGCCGAGGCGTCATAGGCTTGGGAGACACTGAAGTCGTTGCATTGTCCCCGTATTCGTCACTATCGTGCCTGGTGTCTGTAGGCGAGCTAAATTCGATGGAATAGAGCGACGAACGTTTCTGACCCTTCCTTGCTTTATGTGAGGCTGCACAAATAAATTGTTTCAGGGCAAAGAGAGAAAATCTTCGTTTTCATTTTTTATTTGCAAAATCTACTACAAACATTTAGCCTCTCCGTCATGCAAAGTAAGATACTTTAAGATTAATTTATAAAAGTAAAAACAGAAAAGTTATGAAACTGAACGAGGATGTTCAGAATTATTAACGAAAGGAGTGTAATTATAGTTGTTAGTGCAAGCAAATCGGGGATCGCCGTTGTTATTCAAACGCGAAGAATCACTCAACCTCAAGAAATCCACATACATTGGTTGCAACTCTAAATGTTGAGGTGCTTTACCATCTGTACCCAAGTAATCAACTGAAAAATAAAACAGCCACTAACTACTCCAAAGAAACGAAACTACTACATGTAATAAGTTAGATGATTTGAATGGACCAAGCAATGTGCAATTAACGATACCATGACAAGACTACCTCGAGCACTTACCAAACCGTGTCTGATTTAGATCCACCAATGAAATCAACTGGAAGTAATTACTTGTAAACGTACTGTTAGTGATTTAACAAAACTAAATGATATGAAGAAAGCTAGCGTTATGTATCTAAAAGTAATATTAAAAGCGAATATTTTTTTAGAATCCAAGGTGTACTGTTCCCATTAGAAATATGAAAATTAGACGAAACTTTAAAATGTGGTACTTACAAGTATCATCTTCATTCCGATAAGCTCGGCTTAAACAGAATCCATACGAAAGGCCTAGAAACTAATTAAGACAAATAATATTACATGTTTTTTACGAGCTTTAGTAAATATTCTTACAGCTAAGATGGCTTGCACAGATGTTTTAAGTACTTCGATGTAACGATAGTCTATCGTGCAATCTATCACAGTTTCCACAACAGGAACCCCCTGTGTGGTGTTATATTCGACTTTACAACCAGGTCCATTGCGAATCCACCAATTTTCGCTTCCTGGATCCAACTTTAACACCAAATTTTCCTGAAACAAAATGAATTCTTTGCTTTTCTTTCCAGTTATTATCTAAATCATTTAGAATTTTTTATCAATAAATGATAAAAACTAAAATTTTAATATGCAGCTTACCAGATGGTGTTCTTTTAACAAAAGGGCAACAGATAAGTTATGATGTTCAATTCTGGACTTATTCTGCACTTTAAATATAGCAATTAATTAAAAATCGTGGGTGAAAGGATAAATTGCGGTATTTATTTAAATTTAGCTAAATTAGCAACGTTTCGTTCAAAATAATTATTGTACTCCTTATTTTTTATCTGTTTCCTTGTCTAGCTGGAGCCTGATGAAGTTCTAAATTTGAGGGAAACGTTGTTAATTTGGCAAAATTTAAATAAATACCACAATGTATCCCTTCACCCACGATTTTTCATTAATTATTAAATAATTTGGGATACGATAATAAAAAATAGTTTAAATATAGCTACATATTAAAATTTTATACTTATTAATAATCTCCGATCCTCCCTTCAGCCTTAGTTTATTGTTACCTTATGATTCAAGAATCCAACGTCCAAATAAAGACAAACAAGGAAAATGTTCCATCCGAACCAAAACACTTGCCAACTACAGTACTAAAAGCAAAATTGTTCAATTACAATAACTAAACAGTAAATACATACTAAAACAAGGTAGTTTGGACTGTATTGATAGGTTCCAAAGAATCCAAATATCACAAAAATGATTTCTATAAAGTTTAGTAATATGGGAATCCACAAGAATCCGAGAAATTCAAAAACTTGCTTCTCAAATAAAGTAATCTAAAAATGAAACGTTCATTTAAATTGAACTCGATGCATTCTCATAGATGAGAAAGACTACTCACAAACTGCAGAATGCAAATGGTTAAGAGAAAGAATTTCCTAGTGCAAAACCCCATATCCCATTCAAAGTAGCTTCAAGTTAACAATACTCTTTGGTCTTAATGGGTCCATTGTTGGCACTTAAGCCAAACAAAATTGACTGTTGCTACATAAAATATATTCTCACACCACTATTAATAATAATCCAAATTTAACTTATCACTGTTTGCTTTAATATAAAGGTAATCTGATAGCTACTGTAACTTTTAGGAAGTTTAGTAAGGAGTATCTTACAACTTCAACGTGCACATCCAAAAAAATACGAAAGTAAGTACACTTTTTCCTTCCTCGAAAATTCTAATAAATAAATACAATACAAATACGATTCGCATACATCTTTATTTCAGTAGGTGTCATAAATTTGTCAGAAAAAATACGCGCGCGCAGTTGATGGCTGGGTAATTTAAACGTTTTCTAGTTAGCTTTAACGATTTTAAGGTTAGGACTGCAGTTTTAGTTGCAATGGTTGCAGATCTTACGATTTCACCATAGATGTATATGTCGCAGTGAAATGTTATAAATGAGATTTTGACCGAATCCCTAAGGGAAATGATCATTGCTCGGGAGATGTTAAAATGGCCATTCTATTTTATCATTTTCCTGTAAAAAATAAGCGATTTGATCAAATCCTTAACCTGATTTAGTGAAATGATAAAATTAACATTTTAATATCATCGATTACCTACCATTCGATTGTCGGTCAAGGCTTTATGGGTGGTCGGCCCTCTTTTTCTTCGCTAAAATAACCTCTGATAGATAATCAAGGTAACAAGTTAAAAGCAAGCCGACCAAAATCTTATACGGAATAACTTTTTTTCCTACTATTAACTTTGATTTGGTCAAAATCTTATTTCTATTATATCGCACCGATATAAATCTTATTTTTACCTTGAAGATGTTAATTTTATCATTTTACTAAGTCAGGTTGTAAATTTGATCAAATCACTTAATTTCTTCCGAGAAATGATAAAATGGAATGACCATTTTACCATCTCTCGAGCAATGAGGATTTCCCTTAGGAATTCGGTCAAAATCTCATTTATAACATTTCACTGCGACATATACTATAGATGAAGAACTTCCTATACCTACATGCAGAAGAAAGTGAGGCACGGATATAAGCAGAGTGGGGAGACTTCTTAATGCAAATGGCGGATAGGCATCAAGTGAGCGCATGTGCGCGTAGACATAGAACAAGAACGAACGGACTAACGAACGGTCCCGTGCACGTTTGACACTGTCAAATTGTCAGAGCTTCGCTAGTTGCGAACCTCTGGCAACCACCAAAGAAATTGCTGCCCTATCAAACGCA
>JARJDY010036917.1:0-10972 GCA_030264615.1 Cypha longicornis
TCAATCCTAACATATGGAATTAGATTATGGGGATCATCTAATAGACTCCAAACTCTTCTTGTGTCTCAAAAAAGTATACTAAGAGCAATTTGTTACAAGCCTTACCGGTCTTCATGCCGACCTCTTTTTAAGGAACTAGGTATCTTAACTGTGATAAATCTCTATATTTTAAACTGTATTGTGCATGTTAACACTAATTTATCTGATTATGTCAAAGTAAGTGATGTGTGTTTGAATTACGGACTGAGAACAGGGAACAATGTTGTGACACCTAAGTATTGTTCAGGTGAGCGGTGTGGACTGTATTTTTGATAAGATGTTAACGGGGGCTGATCCTTTTCGAAATTCAGGGCAAAAGACAAAATGGCAGGAAGCGTTTACTTGGATCTTTATTGCGGCGTGGCTACTTCAACACTGAGTTAAATTATTTTACATTTGCACACATATGGCACATGGGAAGATAAAACATTTACGTATTAATATAGAATATATGAATAAAATGGTATGCTACCCAATGCACCAATACTTATTGATATTAAACTAGATATAAGGCCTGTACATAAAGCCGCCCNTGAACAGGTAGATAACTTATAATTTATTATTAGTTGAGTTAGTGAAACCCTAAATATGAGTCAAATGAATTAGCAAGCATAATTATTTGAAAGTACAGTCGCGATTATCACTTCTTACTAAGAATAAATCGTTAGTGGATATAAGGATTAACTTGTAACTAAAGAAGGGAGGCATTCTCCCGGTGCGTTAAAGTGTGCTAAAGATCCAGAATAGCTACGTTCAAATTAAACAAATCTAAGCACAATAGTAACATATAAACTACACTACGAAAATACAGATTAAAAACGTTAGTCCAATTTACACTTAAAGGTGATAAGCCGTATAGCTTCTAAAATGTGCGATTTAAAATTGTTTAATGATACTCCTGGAACATCCTGTATAGAGGAGAATGAAATTTTTTATCTTACGATTAAATATTACCTACTAAAACACAAAGTCTGGGCAGGCCATTTCGATGGCCCATCGGAATTTATCTCTTTGAGCCTTACTGGAAATTTTCTCTATGGGGACTTTGTACTTCTTGCACCAGGCAACCAAAATTCGCGGATCCAAATAGTTTAATTTGGACGAGTCTAAAGCAAACTCGAGCTTTATCTTTTGAATCTCCAATTTCGCCAATTCTTCATTCAACCTGTCCTTGACGCTTCGCTCGGCATGTTTAATCTGGTCCTTTTTAATGTAGATCTTGATATTGAGCTTCTCTATGGATTTCTGATGTTCAGGCACAGCCCTCTTATGGTTACACAAAATTGCGACCTCTCTGTTTGCGCGATTGTAGGAGAGTATCTTTTCTGACAACAAATCGTCAGCATGCGTCAACTTGTCCAATTGTTGCTGCAGAGTGAATGAAGCGTTGTATGTACGGAAGACTTTAGAAGTTAGGCCATCCATTAATGTGTTTAGATATTTGTTCATGACGGCAGTGTTTAGACGATCGAACAAATCGTCGCCTCCGGATTTGTTCTCCATGAATAATTGCAAGTTCTTGAAGACGAGCTTCTCGACGGGTACCTCGTTGTAGTAACGTATCGAATCTTTACTCAGGAAATCAAAGACGACCACGTAGTCTTTGCCGTCTTTGCGTTCATGCAGTTGAATGTGTTCAACTCGCAACGAACAACAGCCGACAGTGTCCGCTTGATCTTCGTCCTTTTTGTTGCCAGGCCTAAGTGCCAACTTGTCGATGAAGTAGAGGGCGACTGATCTTTGCCTGATTGACATTTCCTTGCTCTTCCAATCGTCACGATATTTTTGACGAATCTTATCGATGTGTCCGTGTAATCGCCTGGCAGTCTCGAATTTTTGCTTGTCTTTTTCGCCCTTCAACTTACTGCTCGAATGCAACATGACATACTTCACCTTGTTCTGCACATTTCCAGTCCAAGACGCTAACCAGGTGACGGTCGGATCGTGTCTGACCCCCTTCCATTTATGTCCCTTTGGTGGCTTGGGAATTATCGAGTCTTTGCTGCAATTGATCAGGACATCTTTGGGCATAACGCGACTCTTTAACATCCCCATCTTGGGATGCTTGCCACGCCCTCGAAACAAACCAGGGGGTTCTATTTTAAAATTATTTATCTTTTCCGTGCGACCGTCGATCGTACAGAAACCATACTTCTTCAGCGCCAATTTCTCTTTTTTAGTCCTATACCTATTTTTCTTCGCGACACGCTTAAAATATGCACGCATCTGCGTAAAGCTACATTTATTAAGATCCGTTATCTTTTTCCGCTCCTCGTCGGTCATCGACTTGCGCCAGTCTTTGAAGAAATTGTCATTGAAGATTTTCTTTTTAGTGTAGTCGTGTTCAAGCATTTTAGCATAGAATCCGGCTATTTCTTCCGCATCTTCGCTGAGTACCATCTCGTCGCCGCTGTAGAGGAACTTCACGTGGCTAGGTAACCGCTCATAGGGCGGTGCAAAGACGGGACCTTTGTGTTCCAGGAATTTCCATTTGTTGCCGTCCCCGATTGTTTCCTCATCCCACCTAGAAAAAATATCGGTATAACGGTATTGAAGCGCGAATAAGAGTTTAACCGTTAAATTAACCCAACACTAGCATTAAGGGGGGATTATACCTACCGTGCAAATTTTCGCTTAAAATTACCCAATTTCAAAAAGCAGTTAAAAATCAACGGAAAAATCTAGAGTTTTAATAAATATTACAATAGGTCATTCATGAGCCTCCTATTACAATTCAGTCTGGTCCTTTCGGGAAAATGTGCCCTTACTCCTGATCATTTTGTTCATCCTTCGTGGTCAACGAAAACATTCATTCGGTGAAACAGCGAGAAACGAAAAGCCAAAAATGTGCAAGAGAGTTTATGAATCTGCATTTGAGCGTTTACTACAAATACTAACTATCTGCTTCACTCTTCAAATGTGAACAGTAATGCAATAGAAGAGTACTTACTTTAAGAATAGTAGATAGCCACTTGGTTGAGTAGCATGGGTAAAGCTGCGCCCTCAAGCGGTCGAATTTTTAAATTTCTGCTCTGATTGCAGATGCTGGAGCATATCAACTACGTGAAAATTTCAATTTACCCTGATCAATTTAACTGATTATATTAGTCAATAAATTTAATGTTCATTATTATTAAGGTCAGTTCTTCATAAGTTTTAGTCAATTCAAGTGTTTCTCTATGTGATGTTCTCTAGTTTTTGCGTTATCAAAGTAATTGTCCGGTTCGATTAGTGTCTGTTATATCTTTTTTTGTTATTGTTTGTTGCTATTAGTTACTTTACTACAATCTCTAAATTAGCGCAATTCCTTTGTTTCTGTAGTTTTTTTGGTTGATTTATTGTATATGTATGTATATGTATATATCCTAACAATTAATCTTATATTACTTGTATTGTCAAAAAAAAAATTTAATTACACCTACACCTATTTGTAAACGTAAATTTCGTTATTGCATAAAAAAAATTGAGTTTCATAATAAAAACGGGCTTCTAGGCAACTAGCCACAAAAATGGCAAGTTATTGAGCTTTTCGCACGTTAAACGGGTTAAGGAATTGGAAAATGAGCAGGACACACTTTATTAAAATGCATTGATAGGCAAATTCCGGTTTAAAAAAAAAACCTTATGAAGTGCGATATGTTGTGACAAAGCACGCTCTCTGGGATTGTAAGTCCTCACCCCAGCTCGCACTTACGTGCGTCCTCTGGCTCTGGGTCATTATCAGGGTCATTGCTGGAATCCGGGTCTTCCTGCTATTTTGGCGTCTATGGGTTTAAACGCTTATCAGCATCCTTTCGGTTTTCGGTCACCGCCCCTACCGAGGTGATTTGTTTAAGCTGCATTTGCTGGTCGGTCTTTTTCTCGTGGTCTGTGTACCAGTTTAGGTGCGCTGTGTCTTACTCTTCATATGGTCCTACATAGGAAAGTGCGGACTGCAATTTTTACTTAAGGTAGGCTTTTTGGAGGCTTCAGCTCTGCACACTCATTAATTTACTTCTCTCTGTTAATTTTTACTTGTGGCTATACATACACATACATTTTGAGAATGATTAGGACGAACACAGGATAAATAAGAACTTAATACTAAGTACTTGCATTCACACACCTAGTCTAAGCATTCATACAAATAATCTAAACATTCACACACCTAAAGCTAATTAATTAGATAAAGTTGACGTCTTGTGAAAAGAACAAGTTCTTTCTCCCTCGATTGACTCCATCCGGCAAGCAAAAGTAGGCACCGTAGAGCCCGTTTTGCCACATATGGCACCTAATGTGGTCTGAGGAGATTTTCTGTTTTCGTTACATCACGATGGGAAAAGGTGGTGTGAAATCTAAGAGCTCAGAATGAAGTTCAGAAAGCGGATGCTAATTACCAAGAAAATACCGACGATAATTTGGATGTGGATCCTCCTCAACTGTCTCCGCAGGACGACTTTCATTTGCCTCGCGAGGATCTTAATCAGCAGAGCTTCAGGATTCCCTTTGACCGAGTTTTCCCGCCGAATCAAAGGGATCACAGGATCCATCGCCCCAGTCAGGGGCGGGAGCTCTATCTATCACAAAACCGCAAACATTGTGTGGAGGCGAGGTCAGGTCTTGCTGGCGTTCTTGTTCCTGGGAATATGTTCGAGGATTTAACTACGCATGCGCGCACGGATTGGATGGTCGACGCTGGCGCAGGTCCGATTACTCAGCCGACTCATCTCCCCCAACCAACATCAACCAAGGGATGCGCGGGCATGCGCAAGGTCATTATCTCCGTGAACCGCCACCTGTTTTCGTTCCTGATAGGACATTTTCCGGAGCATGTCATATCCGCTTTGTCAATGGCTGCAGATATTCGACTGGATTTTTCAATTTTAGGTATCTTAGACAGGTTGCGAGGAATCCTTATCACAAGCTTGATGCCGCTCCCATCATGCCGCCGGTCCTTCCGGCTCATTTAGCTCATCTTTTTCAAATAGGAGAGATGCAAATTCACGTCCGAGGCAGCAACCACCCGGTGGTCCGAATACGAACCAGTTTGCAGGGCGACCACACCCAAACTCTTCGCACAACACTAATCGTAATCACCAGCAGCAGCACTACAATGATGCCAACGCACCACCGCATGGCTCCGCGCGCTGAGTCAACGTCACTCGCACGGACCGTGCCGAGGCGGGACGTTTTCGTGAATGGACCAGCGGAAAACTTCGAGCACTAGTCCTAAGCCCGGGGACTAATGCCATCAGCAGGGCAGGCCCTTCTTTTTCGCTCGCATGACGTGTGCGAGAGCCGTTCCCCCACTGTAGTTTTGCGGATTTCCAAGACTTCCTTTTAGGCATTGATCGACTTCGGAAGCGATGTCTCTTGCCTGTCCTACGAAGTCTTCCAGCAAATCAAAGCGTTGATCCCGGAATTGGCGTCTTTTCCGGTACAGGGTATCCGTGTGACTGGAGCATTTAGGGCGTCGCCCAGGAAAGTTGTGCAGCAGGTCTGCTTGCCCTTCGCTCTGGGGAATCAGGATTTTGTATTTGAATTTTTAATAGTTCCTGATCTGGAGTTCCCTTTGATTTTAGGTTCCGATTTCATGCGGGTTTTCCAGGCCAGCTTGCGTAGAGTTTTGAAGATACCGCCGCGAAGTTTTACAAATAGCTCGTACCTCACGGGAAGGAGCCCGAGGCTCAGGTTCACCGTCCTTGTCCCATGTCCTCCGGATCATGTGTTCCAGTTTCGCGGTCCGGTGCTGGGTGCGGTGACTCTTCAACGCCTAACTTTGAGCAAATACAAGTAGAGGATTTGTCTGATAATCAGATCGCGAGATTTCGCTCATTTTTGGAGTGCCGCCGGAAGGTTTTTAATGATAGGCCCGGTTTGACCACTTCTTACGAGCACAAGATTCGACTGGTGGACTCTCGACCTTTTTTTGTGAAGTAATGCCCGATTCCTCATGCGCATCGCCAGACAGTGGAGGAACAGATTGCTCTGATGGAGGATTGGGACGTAATTTCACGGTCGGATACGCCCTACTCCAGTCCTTTACTTACAGCCGTGAAGATGGATGGATCGGTTCGGGTTTGTCTAGATGCCTGACGTTTTATTTCATCTTTGGACTTAAGTACGTCCTATTGGCAGGCCCCTATTAAAAGGGAACATCGTAAATTTACAGGATTCAGGGTGGGAACCAGGTCCTATCATTTTAACGTCTCAACTTTTGATCCTAAAACAGCGGTCAGTTCCTTTACCACGCTTACGTCGATGACCTGCTAATCGTTTCCGAAACCTTTGAGGAGCATCTCGACTATATCGGCCAGGTGTTGAGGCTACTCGAGCGCGCGGGGTTTACATTGCGACTGTCAAAGTGTTTCTTCTTCAGGAAGTCAGTTAAATTTTTAGGTTATGTTTTGGACTCGTCTGGTTTGCGTCCCATTCTTGATCGTCTGCAGGGTTTGCGCGAGTTTCCCTCGCCTAAGAACGTTAAGAAGCAGCAGGCTTTTTTGGGGTTTGTCAACTATGACCGTGGTTTTATCCATCAGCTGTCCACCCTGATTCAGCATTTGACGCAACTGCTGAGGAAGAAGGCTCTCTGGTCCTGGACGGATGGCTTACACAAGCCTTCGAGAAGGTGAAGTTCGTATTGTCGAAGGCCACTTTATTGTTCCACCCCTCGGAGGATATACCTTTTTTCGTTGAGACGGATGCGAGTGACGTCGGCGGCATTCTACTCCAGATTGTGCGCGACCAGAGACAAGTGGTGGCATACTACAGCCGTTTGATGTTGGATCGGGAAAGGCGGTACTCTGTTTCGGAGAAGGAATTGTTGGGGGTAGTCGAGTGCCTGAAGTGACTGCGGGTGTTTCTTGTAGGGAAGCGGCTTTTTGTTCAAACCGACCATCACGCCCTGAAATACATAGCGCACTGCAGGCTAATTTCACCCAAGAATTTCCCGTTGGGTTTGTCGCTCCAAGAGTACGATTTTGAGGTCCAATATCTGGCGGGTCGGGAAAATGTCATGGCCGATTCCTGGTCGAGGCATCTCCCGTTGCGTAGCTCAGTTCCGTCGAACCGAGTTTTTATGGTTGCCGCTGGTAAAGTATTAAACCATTTACTTTGGACGAAGGAATTTATTAATCGTTTAATAGCGGAACAGAGTTTAGATAAAAAAAAAGACGTCATCAGGGGCGCGTTGTACAAGGACGAACATCCGGCTAGTTTCGTGATCGGTAATGATTTATTGTTTTATCAAGCCTCGCTGCCGGCGCAACTGTGTGTGCCTGCCTCACTAATCGACGGAATGATTACGAGGTATCATGAGTTCCATGGGCATTTTGGCGTCTACAAGATGTGGTGTTCCCTACGCAAGGACACTTGGTTCACGCGCCTTTTCCGTCGGATCAAGCATGTCCTGAAAAATTGTCAAACATGTCAGTTTACCAATCATGTGTCGGTACCAGCGCCTCCATTTGATTCAATTTTTCCGGAAGGACCCAACGATGTGGTTTCTTTGGATTATTACGGCCCTTTGCCCAAATCGGTTGGTGGAGTCCGATACGTTTTGGTAGCTTTTGACATCTTCTCCAAGCTCGTGACCCTATACGCTTTGAGAAGGCTATTGCCCCGGCAACCATAAACCGCCGGGAAAAAAACTATTTTCCGGAAATTGGGAAACCCGGGAGGATCTTAGTGGACCATGGTGCCCAATTTCAATCCAGGGTGTTCAGGGATTGTCTCCAGAGAAATGGGGTGCGGTTGTTTTTTTCCTCTGTTCGACATCCTCAGGGAAATCCAGCGGAACGAGTCATGAGGGAGCTTGGCAGGCTTTTCCGGATGTATGCGCGGGATAACCATCCTGGTTGGGCCAAAGAAATGCGATCTCTTGCAGGGCTCTAAAACAATGTCGTGCATGAAACCACTTGGGCATGCTCCAGTCGAGCTGCATTTTTATCGTCCAGCAGATTCCTTGCTTCGGCACTGTCTAACTTACTCCGGTCCGAAAATAACGGTCGACAGGGACGTCACCCTCCATTTAGTGATGGATGCTTTGCAAGTTCGAGCGACGTCAAGGAATAAGATGTCTGGTACAAGGATCCCCTACAACCGGCAAGTGGGTGAGCTAGTTTTGTTAAAGGCGAATCCTACCGTGGTCGACTCCTCTCAGCAAATAAGTAAATTTCTTCCCCTGTTTGAGGGTCCTGTGTTGCAGCATCCGACTACGAGGCGAGAGCGCGGTACCTTCCACGTCATTCACCTTCGGCCATTTTATTCTTAGCCACCTGACGAGCAGGTAACCCGACTGTCTTGAATGGAGGCAGTTGTGACGAACCACGCCCTCTGTGTTTGTCCGCACTTGCGTGGGTCCTCTGGGTCATTATCAGGGTCATTGCTGGAATCCGGGTCTTCCTGTTATCGTGGCGCCTTTGGGTTTTAGCGCTTATCAGCGTCCTTTCGGCTTTCGGTCACCGCCACTACCGAGGTGATTTGATTCAGCTGCATTTGCTGGTCGGTCTTTTTTTCGTGGTCTGTGCAGCGGTTTAGGTGCGCTGTGTCTTACTTTTCATATGGTCCTACATGGGAAAGTGCGGACTGCCATTTTTACTTGCTTTTTGGAGGCTTCAGCTCTGCACACTCATTAATTTACTTTTCTCTGTTAATTTTTACTTAAAGCTATACACATACATTTTGAGAATAATTAAGACGAACACTGGATAAATAAGAACTTAACACACACCTAGTCTACCTAGTCTAAGCATTCATACAAATAATCTAAGCATTCTCCTGCCCAAAGCTAATTAATTAAATAAAGTTGAAGAACAAGTTCTTTTTCCCTCGATTGACCCCATCCGGCAAAAGTAGGCGTCGTAGAGCCTAAATGCCACAATGTACTGCATATCTCAAGTAGGAGATTAGACGGAGAAAAAGAATCACAGGCTTGAAATCAATTTTTTGTACTCATATCGGGTAAAGACAACATCCCGTCGCTGCGCTCCGGTCGTGCTCCAAACTAACGCTCACGTGTAAAAATTGACCTTACACACTTAAACCGTATTTTACTATTAATTTGCAAATGTGACACTTTCGAATTTGGTACTGGGGTTCCAAAAGATTCTATTTGAACAAGCTTGGTGTACAGGTATGGAAACGATTCCCCAAACAGTATACAAGCTGTCCCTGAATTAGTATGAAATATTTTTACCACGTATTAATAATGAAGCACTGAATAAAAAGGGTCGTTAGAATTTTCTTCGCTGTCGTGCTCAATTTTGAGTTATTTGCCCAAGAAGTTTAATTGCTAATCACACGGGTGGGTGCAGGCGAACCGATACAGGGTGTTTCTGTAGTATTACATACATGTTAAATTTCGGTATTCCGAAGGCAAAAAAATATTGGTGGTTACCAAATGAAAGATTTGATGCCACAACATTTTTTGATAAGAACCTCGAGTTTAATCTCTGGTTTAAATATTTATTGCTAATTAAGAGGGTGTCTCTTACATGGTGTATGTATAATTATTTTCAAATTTATTTCCATGGTAACCATATGAAAATATATTAACTCCACGCACCAACCTGTGTAATGAACAATTAATATTTAAGAGCGAATATCTTAAACTTGAGTAAGACACCAAAGAAAGTTCTAACGACCTTTTTTGTTCAGCGCATCATTCTTAATGCGTCGTAAAAATATTTCAAGCTGTTTTAGGTATTTGCGGCTGGCTATGGAAATGCCATATTTGTCAATTAAATTTTCATTATTCATTGTTAGACTGCATTCGTAGTGACATAGAATCTGTTTTTTTGGTGACATTGCAAAGGGCGGTGTAATTGCACGCGAATATGCTATAAAAATAATGAAATCATTGATAAAGGTATACCATCGATAAGTGTTTAAGATAGCGATTAGAAATAGAGATAGTACGGGCAATTCTCATAATAGTAAAAAATATCAAATAAGTATTGTTCTATTTGTGGTAGAGCTGAAATCACAAATGAAAAGCCTAAAATTCACGGGTATTTTCAATATTGAAGTTTTTCAGCTATGGAACCATCAATTATTGTTGAAGGTTTCAAAAGTTGCATACAGTACTTTTGCCGTTTTGTCGACTTGTTTTGATCCTGTTTCTTGTTTATCAGTCAGGGATACTTTTAGTGACAAAAAGTGGAACAAATATTGTTGTGCTGGGTATATAAGTTTTGTCGGAAGGAATTTAAAATTTTTTCGAGCCAAAAAATAGCACCCCAATGAATTTAGAGCTGAAGAAGATAGCAATGTTTATACAAAGTTAAGAGAGTCGGTGCCTTATTGCCTCAAGATGCGAAAACCATGTACGAACCATATAATTAGAAATTATGCCAAATTGTTCACTTTAAGAAACAATCGTTCCATTGATTAGTATACCCTACTGAGGTAACATTTCCCCAACATATTTTAATCTGCACGCACAATAAAAGAATGATTAAATAAATAAAGCATAAATTTCAAATAAAAAAAAGTATTTTCAGTCAACTTGGCAGAAAGAAGCATTTCCTAATGTCATTTTTGACTCAAATGAGAGAAGAAAACGACAACTATGTCACTTCCCAAAAATGAGGGCAAACATGAAATTTGAGATCAAAAATGAGCAAAATGAGGGCAAACATGAAAATATTTAACTGCATATTGTGCGATGTTGTCAGTTGTGTTAAATATAAAATTAAATAAAATTAAGTTAAATTGAATAAAAGTACAATCTGGCAAGAATTACTTGGCGGGTGAAAATTTGTAGAAGCTGCGCAATCGAACAAACGAGAATGCATTCGGCGGAAGAAGGATAGGTAGAACGCGCTCGCTTATAGTGTTCCAACTGGCTCCAGCGCTCATCCAGATTCAAGTCAAATAAAACTTTAATAAGTAATTTAAAAAAGTAATATGTATTATAGCAGTATAAAACACAAAATATGCTTATTTAAAGGAA